>JAPYZA010007567.1:0-16222 GCA_030522685.1 Eupelmus azureus | reverse complement strand
ATTCGAACAAAGTCTGGAGAAGAATTTTCGGGAATTTTTAGGTAAAAATCTTTGTAAAATATATTTTACTTTCAGGCCCTATTACGCTGTGCGATTTCTTTTGATGACAACGACTTCGGTGAAATTGTCCAGTTGATGTCTGTTGAAAAGTCTGAAATTCATCAAGAGCTGCTGGTGCTGCTGAAACATTATTCCTCCTCAGTAGGTGCTCTCTCTCTCTCTCTATCTCTCTCTCTCTCTCTCTCTCTCTCTCTCTCTCTCTCTCTCTCTCTTTATCTCACGCTGTCTTTCTCTTATGCTATCTATCGCATTCTCTCTCCCTTTCCCACTCTCGATGTATATAAACGCGCTGCTAATTTTCAGAGAAGCACCCTTTTGCTGCCGTGACGCTCCCAGGATCGGGCTGCTGCTGACGTCCTATTGGCAGCGCAGGAAAGGCAGAGCGCGAATGGACTCTTGGAAAAAAAAATACTTTCGTCAACATCTTTTTAAATAAATAATTTTTGTACAGATTGTATACAAATTGTATACAAATTGTATACAATCACTTTTGTACAATAAATGTATACAATTTGTATACTGTGGATTGTATACAAATTGTATACAAATTATATACAATTTTTTAACTTGGGATGACGGTACCGTATATTATTATATTTTCTAAATACGCTCATAAATCGCAGTTTGTCTTTTAAAACAATTCATAAACTAGTATCTCATTACGTTAATAGCTTATACTTACTGTCAGATTAGCCATCGTATGCTACAGACTAGTCAGCGTCGTGTAATTGCGGTAATGTCCAAGATTGGTGACATGCACATGAAGAGTAATAGGTTTCACAATACTTCGAAAATGTTATGTTATGTAATGTTAAATTCAGCTGCTTTAAAAATGCGGAACTTTTAGAACATATAGAAGTGCAAATATATTTGATTGTTGAAAATGTCCAACCTGCTCATAATATTTGATGTCGCAGAAATGCGGTGACATAACGGTACCATATATTAATGCGATTATATTACGATCGTAACGTGCTTATTATATCACAAGAAGAGTTAGTGTCGTATAATTGTAGTGGTGTCTACGAGAGTAAGCATGGGTAAAATCGTTATTATTGACTGATTTTCAATTTAATCGCATTAACCTGTAAGAATATTCAAAATCGTGATACCGCAAAATATTCAGTCATCGGACGTTATCAATCAGCCTACTCATTTGCTGTCGTCAAAATGCGGTATGGTCGCGTTTTTATTGACATTATTATTGGTACATTATCCGAGGTGAGGCCGACAATCAAAGACTATAAGAAAAAAGATATTTGTCTTTCCGACCGATATCTGGTAGTAAAAAATGATCATATATTGCATAACTTTTATTGCCACTCATCCTAATATTTCTTAGTTTTATTGTATTTAAATCGAAAATAGATCTGCTCCAGTGACATTTTTGCTTGATGAACGGCGCGTTTCACGAAAATAATTGATCGTGGTGGCACGCGTTACACTGCTACTAATATGTTCAGTTTATGTCGATGGAAATTGTTTCTATAGACTTTTGATAATTGATCAATGACGACTGAAATCATTACAGTTGGAAGTAATGATGAGCGTAGTGATAAAATGTACATAAACACTTGTATTTTTCATATATTTATTCTTTCATAGATTTTCTAAACAAACACGGCGACATATGGCGATGCAATCATCATTCAAATTTCACGTACAGTCGCTCTCATCGCAGGTTACTTTCTTGAATTTCGTAGGACGTGCCCATCTGGTCGAGTTTTTATTTGCGTTATTATTGGTAAATTATCCGTGGTGAGGCCGACAATCAAAGACTATAAGAAAAAAAATCTTTCTCTTTGCGACCGATATCTAGTAGAAAAAAATGAATATATGTTGTATAACATTTATTGCCACTATTCCCAATATTCCCTAGTTTTAGTGTATTTAAATCGAAAATAGATCTGCTCCAGTGACATTTTTGCTTGATGAACGACGCGTTTCACGAAAATAATTGATCGTGGTGGCACGCGTTACACTGCTACTAATATGTTCAGTTTATGTCGATGGAAATGGTTTCTAACGACTTTTGATAATTGATCAATGACAACTGAAATCATTTACACTTATGTGTAATGATGAGCGTAATAATAAAATGTACGTAAACATTTGTAAATTCCAATTATTAATTATTTCATAGATTTTCTACAATCGTTTCTTTGCTCCCGCTACGCAATGCTATTCTTCGAAACAGATAATATATAAATGATATATGATCACATAAGGCGACATATGCCAGGCCATGCTAATTTCGGAAATAGATAATATATAAGTGCTTTATGAATAAATACCGCGACATATGGCGATGGGCAATCATCGTTCAAATTTCACGTACAGTCGCTCTCATCGCAGGTTACTTTCCTTAACTTCGTAGGACATGCTCATCTGGTCGAATATTTATTGACGTTATTATTGGTACATTATCCGCGGTGAGGCCGAATATCAAAGACTATAAGAAAAAAGATCTTTGTCTTTCCGACCGATATCTCGTAGCAAAAAATGATTATATGTTGTACAACAATTATTCCAACTAATCCCAATATTCCCTAGTTTTGTTGTATTTAAATCGAAAATTGATACGTTAAAGTGACATGTTTGCTTGATGATGTGCGCGTTTCAAGAAAATAATTGATCGTGATAGCACGCAGCTACCCGGCTACTAATAGGTTCAGTTTATGTCGATGGAAATGATTTCTAACGACTTTTGATAATTCATCAATGACAACTGAAATCATTACACTTCTGTGTAATGATGAGCGTAATATTAGAATGTACGTAAACATTTGTAAATTCCAATTATTTATTCTTTCACAGATTTTCTACAATTGTTTCTTTGCTCCCGCTACGGAATGCTAATTTTCTAAATAGATAATATATAAGTGATATATGAAAAAATACGGCGACATATGGCGATGTACAATCATCTTTCAAATTTCACGTACAGTCGCTCTCATCCCAGGTTACTTTTCTTAAATTCATAGGATATGCCAATCTGGTCGAGTTTCTATTAATGCTGTTATTGGTACATATTCCGCGGTGAGGCCGACAATCAAAGACTATAAGAAAAAAGATCTACGTCTTTCGAACCGATATCTAGTAGTAAAAAATGATTATATGTTGCATAACATTCATTGCCACTAATCCCTATATTCCCTAGTTTTATTGCATTTAAATCGAAAATAGATCCATTCACGTGACAAGTTTGCTTGATGAAGTGTGCGTTTCACAAAAATAATTGATCGTGATGGCACGCCTTTACACTGCTACTAATAGGTTCAGTTTATGTCGATGGAAATGGTTTCTAACGACTTTTGATAATTGATCAATGACAACTGACATCATTACACTTATGTGAAATGATGAGCGTAATATTAGAATGTACGTAAAGATTTGTAAAATCCAATTATTTATTCTTTCATAGATTTTCTACAATTGTTTCTTTGCTCCCGCTACGGAATGCTAATTTTCTAAATCGATAATATATAAGTGATATATGAAAAAATACGGCGACATATGGCGATGTGCCATCATCATTAAAATTTCACGTACAGTCGTTCTCATCGCAGGTTACTTTCTTTAATTTCGTAGGACATGCCCATCTAGTCGAGTTTTTATTCACGTTATTATTGGTACATTAGCCGCAGTGAGCCCGCAATCTAAGAATATAAGAAAAAAAATCTTTGTCTTTCCGACCGATATCTAGTAGTAAAAAATGATTATATGTTGTATAACATTTATATTGTATACTACTGATCCCAATATTCCCAATATACAACAGTTATATTGTATACTACTGATCCCAATATTCCCTAGTTTTACTTTATTTAAATCGAAAATAGATCGGTTCCAGTGACATGTTTCCTTCATGAAGTGTGCTTTTCACGAAAATATTTGATCGTGAAGGCACGCGGCTACACTGGTACTAATAGGTTCCGTGTACGTCGACGGTAATGGTTTCTAACGACTTCTGCCAATTGATGCATGACAACTGAAATCATTACAGTTGGGAGTAATGATGAGCGTAATAATAAAATGTACATGAACATTTGTATTTTTCAAATATTTATTCTTTTATTGATTTTCTACGATTGTTTGTTAGCTCCGGCTACGCAATGCTAATTTTCTAAATAGATAATATATAAGTCATATATGAACAATTACGGCGACATATGGCGATGTGCAATCATCAATTGAATTTCACGTATAGTCGCTCTCATCGCAGGTTACTTTCCTTAATTTCGTAGGACATGCCCATCTGGTCGAGTTTTTATTGACGTTATTATTGGTACATTATTCTCGATGAGGCCGACAATCAAAGACTATATTCGCGCACGCTCGAGCAACAAAGCGTATGCTAAATCTCGCTTTGTGCATGTCGTATAAAAAAATACGGTTCGATACATGAGCGAGGAAGTGATTTCAATCTCTTGTGGCCTTTTGACCCTCGCTTCGCTCGGGCGCAAACGTCCACACGAGCCTGAAATCACTTTCTCGCACTAGTATCGAAATGTACTATTGTCTTTCCGACCGATATCTGGTAGTAAAAAATGATCATATGTTTCATAACTTTTATTGCCGCTCATCCTAATATTTCTTAGTTTTATTGCGTTTAAATCGAAAATGGATCCATTCCAGTGACATGTTCGCTTCATGAGCTGTGCTTTTCACGAAAATAATGGATCGTGATGGCACGCCTCTACACTGCTACTAATACGTTCAGTTTATGTCGATGGAAATGGATTCTGACGACGTTTGATAATTGATCAATGACAACTGAAATCATTACACTTATATGTAATGATAAGCGTAATAATAGAATGTACGTAAACATTTGAAAATTCCAATTATTTATTCTTTCATAGATTTTCTACAATTGTTTGTTTGCTCCCGCTACGCAATGCTATTTTTCGAAACAGATAATATATAAGTGATATATGATCACATAAGGCGACATATGCCAGGCCATGCTAATTTTCGAAACAGATAATATATAAGTGATATATCAACAAATACGGCGACATATGGCGATGCAATGATCATTCAAATTTCACGTACAGTCGCTCTCATCGCAGGTTACTTTCCTTAATTTCGTAGGACATGCCCATCTGGTCGAGTTTTTAGTGATGTTATTATTGGTACATTATCAGCGGTGAGGCCGATAATCAAATGCTATAAAAAATAAGATCATTGCCTGTCCTGCGGATATCTAGTAGTTAAAAATGATGATATATTGTGTAAAATTTATTGGCACACAACCTAATATTTCGTAGGTTTATTGCTTACAAATGTGCAATAGATCCGTTCAAGTGACATTTTTGCTTGATGTAGTGTGATTTTAACAAAAATAATGCATCATGATCGCACGCGGCTACACCACTACTAATAGGTTCACTTTGTGTCGATGTTAATGATTTCTAACGACTTTTCATAATTGATCATTAAGAACTTGGATCATTTAACGTGGGTGTAATGATCAGCGTAATAATTAAATGTACATAAACATTCATAAATTTGTATTATTTTTTCTGTCATACATTTAGTACAATTTTTTGTTTGCACCCGTTACGCAATCCTAATTTCCTAAATAGATAATATATGAGTGATATATGAACACATACGGCGACCTTAGCGATGTGCATTTATTATTCAAAATTTTATATACAAGCGCCAAAGTTTGGCATTTAATCAATGGCTATACTTAACAACCTTTTTTTTACCTTCCGCTTTCATTTGTTTCAAAATTACGATTTGTTCAATACAATCTATTGCCAATGCTTGTTGTATCTCAGCCTATGCTTGATCGCTGTTAGATAAAATTTAATTGGATTCGGAGACATTTTTCTTTTGATTGAAAGTGATTTTCAAAAAAAATAAGAGGATTTCGTCGCACATGGCTGCGTCTTACTAATAGTTCGATATTAAGTCTTCCGTAATGGTTTTTAATGACTTTTGATAGTTTATCATGATTTCGATCATTAAGCTTTAATTATCTTATTTTATCCTAATGTCATCGTATTTGCTTATCAATTTTAGGTTAAACTGTATTTTTAAATTTAGTGTATATATTGTGTTGGGCCCTAAATTACCTGTTAGTACATGTAGCGACTCTCTTCTTAATATCTTAAAATATAATACATGAGTAATGTATGAAGGCGTTCGGTGACATATATCTATATTGGTTAATAATTTAAACCTATTTATAGTTACTCAGAGTGCAGATTTGGTGACTCGATGTTTTTTTCCCGTCCCGCGTAAGAATACTTTATGATATACTTTAATGCCTTTGCATACCATACAGAAAAAGAAAAAGTCATTACAGACATCTTTTAAACCGTAATATATCATTTTCTCTATCATGTTATCTTATTAGGATTTTTAGCTACTTCTAAGGAACTATGAATTATGTTTAGAGGTTTCTGGGGATCTATAAAATTCATGTCGCTGTAAGTCAGTATTTATCTAAACATAAAATTGCGTTTTGTGTACATATAACTATTATAGATTCAATTAGACTATCAATCTATAACATTCTATATACTTTTAAACTTAATCTATAAAAAGTCGTCACAAGTCATCTATTACCTATATATATATATGACCAAAGATTCAAGTGTCTCTAAATTCTTAACAGAAAAACTTCAGCACCTCAATCTCTCTCTAATTAAATCCGACCCAACGTGACACCTCGTTCTGTTCTTAAAAAATCTGAGGCTATTATAAACTACGATAAATCTTTATCGCCTTTTGCGGCAGGTCATGACCTTATTAAATTAAATTACAGGATCGCTAAGCCAGCTCATATTGCCAAGGCTCTGCGCTGCAGAAATCTCCGGAACGTTAGCAAATTGAATGTTATAAATAAGTTATTGTTCGAGGCTGAAGTTCGATCCTCGTATAACCCTCATAATCCTGCAACTTTAGCATATAGTAATTCTACTACTTGAGAACGTGTAAATGTTCTTCCTAGCTTTAAGTTGAATGTAAATAGCACGCAAAATAATAGGATTAAGTTTGATGCCAATCGTTTTGACATGGCATTCGAGGGTGCCAATGTTGCGAACTACGCCATTAATCTCTTCTTAGGATTCCTTATCGTAGCCTTTAATGATCTCGCTCCTCATAGAGAATTAAAAGTCACAGACAAACAAAAACCCTAATTCAATGCTGATCTGAGATTCCAAATGAAATTGCGTGATAAGGCTTACAGATTTGCGAAAACATCTGGCTCTTCGATGGCGCTTCTTAGCTACAGAGCATTGAGATGTAAGGTGCGCAACGGCCTAGAATCGGTGAAAAATGCATATATTCGCTCATCAATTTCTAATGCCATAGATCATAGGAGTAGATGGCGAGTATTCAACTCGTGGGGGCTGGCAAGATAGAAGCAAAATCGCTGACAGAGGTCTTCTCGCTCGATCGACTCAATTCTTTTTACGCATCTGCTTCAGCATTTAAGGTCCCGATAACCTTCGAGGAGAACCTTGAAATTAAGAATAATGCCATTCTCGACCTCCCGAAAAGCGACCCTGCTCGCCCTGAATTTTCGTTCTTCCCGGTTACGAGCGACGAAGTTCAAAAAGCTCTCGAAGAAGTTTCCTCGAGATCTACCGGCGAAGATCGCATATCCTGCGAGATGCTCAGGTTTGTGATGCCTGACATGGCAGAGTACATTGGAGCCATTTTCAACCAGTTTTTCTCTTCCGGAATTTTCTCTGCTGACTAGAAAAAGGCGCTAATATCGCCGCTCGCCAAATCCAAGGTCATGTCTGAACCTAGCGACACTTGGCCAATTGCTAAATTATCAGAGCTCTCCAAAATATTACAGCAGTTAGTTTATGACCAGCTTCATCGTTACTTGGATGACAATAATCTCATTTTTTCAGCACAGTCGGGTTCTAGGAAGCATCATAGCACGCAGACGTTTCTACTTCAACTCACTGATGACATTGGTTAAGCCATAGATGAGAGGAATATCTCCACTATCATCTTCTTTGACTTTAGTAAGGCTTTCGACATGGTGTCGCATAAAAAGCTACTCTGCAAATACAAACGCCTGAGCTGCTCGGCTTCAGTTATCAAGTGGTTCTATTCGTATCTGCAAGGTTCAACGCAAGCTGTTATTGTCGAGCACGATAATCGCTCGACTTGGCTGCAGATCAATACTGGAGTCCCTCAGGACAGCGTGTTGGGACCGCTACTTATTTCAATATTTATAAATGATCTTCCCGGGTCTCTTCTTCATACCGAGGCCCTGCTGTTCGCCGATGATCTGCAAATCTACCATTTATTTTTACCGGCTGAATTTGAAGTCAACACAACCCTCCTGAACAGAGCCGTTGAGCGGGTGGTAAGCCGGGCACGCAATGGCAGCTTATCTATAAATGTAGATAATCGACCCATGGAGTACCAAATGGAGGTAAATTGCTTGGGAGTTATTCTCACACCCTGTCTCGATTGGTCAGCACGTGTGAAGTACATCACGGACAAGGAGTACGGTGCTCTTGCCTCTCTCCACAGCCTCAAGCACTCACTTTTTCAGGATCTTCGCCGAAGGTTGGTTTAATCACTCATATTCCCTCATTTTGATTATAGTGCGGTGGTCTACATTTGTACGGTAAGATTTTTTGTAGGCAACGTCGGCTGGCGAGACCATGTAATTCTACACAGACTCAAGTTGGGCTGGCTTTCTCCTGAGCTAAGGCGCAAGCACCTGCTTGGCATACTGGCGTACAAGGTTCTGGCAACACGCAGCCCTCTCTACCTCGCATCGAGATTCGTGATCCTGGGCACTGAGGTCACTGTGAGAGCATAGGCACGGCTACCGCCTTCATCGCTGTATGAATTTACAGCTGGGACTAAATATTGTAGGAAGTCATTTGTTTTCACAGCTACACGCTACCTTAACCAGCACTCTATGCTCTCGTTCTCTAGTAATGACTATAATGCCTTTAAAATGTTCAGCTGGAGAAAGTTAGTGGAGAGAGCCATGAAAAATTCGACTGACTGTGTGCTCCTGGAAGGTCTCACCCTGGAGGGATAATCGACCTCATCTCTACTCCACCAGCCCAGTACCTGCTCCTGTTTTCTGCTAATGAAGAACAATACGCAAAATTTAATACAGTATAAGCAAGATCTCAAGAAATGTGTCAATTTATCTTTCTATTTTAATTATTACGTTTTTTTTCTATTATAATTCTATTTAAAATTCTACTTTTTGTCATTTTGTTACTGCGTTTGTTAAAATATATTTTTATACTATGTATTTTATCGATTTAGCCAGTGGGAGCTCCACCCCACGGCATAAATAAAATTATCTATCAATCAATCAATCAATCCGTCAATCTCTTTGTCTATCTGTCTCTCTTTGTCTCTCTTACTCACCTAATTCTTTATCAATTTTTCACTCTAACATAAATAGATTTTCCGCCAATTTGAACTTCCTGCAAAGTCATCAAAGCGACGCAGCCTATCGTCTACACGGTTATAATTTCATTCGCCTCGATCGCATCGATAATCTCAGGGGCGGTATCGGTGCCTTCATGAATGAAAACTTAGGATTTATGCTTCTCAGGCACTCCGATCCGCACTTTAACAACACACCAGAATTTATCATCTTCGAGGTAGTTACTGCAAAAGACAAGATCCTCGTAGCTGTATTTTACCGCCACCCAGGTGCCGAGCTTTTGTCTGCGTTTTTACTACTCTGGTAGATCTTGTTCACTCTTATCAGCATGCAGCGATCACAGGAGATTTCAATATAGACATGTCTACTTCGTCTGATGCTTCAAATTTTGTGCATGAAAAGCTGCAAGATCTCAATCTTGCCCTTGTCCAATAGAGCCCTACGCATCACATGATATCCGATTATAGAACCTTCCACACCTAACTCGATTTATTCATCGTCAATAAGCCGGAGGCCGTATCGCAATTTTGTAAATCGCTATCATCGTTCGCAGCCGGTCACGATGTGATTAAGCTTTTTTATAAAATCGCCAGACCACTTCATGCTACGAAAAAAATTATCAACAGAAATATTAAAGCTGTAAATAGGAACCAGCTCATCAACAGGCTACATGAAGAGGCGGGGGTTCTCGACTCCTGCAGCCCGCATAAGCGCAACGATTCTCTCCGCGTTCGATTGTCGACTACTTCTTCGTTTTCTTCTTCAGCATATACCACAATTCGTGGCGATCTGGCAGAAATTTCGACAGTTTTTGCCGATTATTTTGCCGGCGCTATCAAATCTAGTACTGTAAGTGTTCAAAGTATTTTTAAGCGTAGTTTTAGCTCTCTTAGCCTTAATTCGTCTCCGTCCAAAGCACACGATCCGGACCCGGCGGTTCGTCTTTTCACTCGTGCCGTTGGAGCGGCTCTGGACTCACTCGCGCCTCGCCGTGTCATCTCACTTTCGGCCAAGCGCAAGCCCTGAGTGGATGCAGATCTTCGGCGACAAATGAAGATGCGTGATAAAGCGTTCAAATACGCTAAAGCCACTGGCTCAGGCACTGCTATGAGCAGGTATCACCAGCTTCGTAGCTCCGTGCGCAATAACCTGGACTCAGCCAAAAACGCCTTCAGTAAATTGCAGCATCTCAAAAATGCCTGACTTAAAAAGCAGGTGGCGCTCGCTAAACTCTTGGGGCCTGGGGAGGTCGTGCCAGCGATCGCCGACAGACATTTTCGCGCTGGGTGACCTCAACGCCTTTTACGCATCGGTGTCCGCGGCGTCGCCGCCGGTGACCATACAGGATCTGTCTCGCATCTCAGCCACTCCAGTAAGCGATCCAGCTCGTGCTGAATTCTGCTTCGCGCCTGTCTCCGGTGACGATGTGAGAGCCGCGCTGCGGGATGCATCATCTAAATCGGCGGGAGTCGATGGTCTCTCGTGTGACATGCTGAGATTATGTTCGCCTGAACTCGCAAATGATATCGCGATAATTTTTAACCAGTCTCTGGCCTCTGGCTTCTTTCCCACAGATTGGACATAGGCGCTCATTCTGCCGCTAGCAAAAAAGACTTCTATGTCTGGCTTGAGCGATACAAGGCTCATTGCTAGATTGCCAGAGCTCGCTAACATCCTGGAACGCCTCGTTTACGTCCAGCTCCATAAGTACTTGCTCGAACACAAGATTATTGCGCCAAATCAATCGGGGTTCCGTAAGCACCATAGCATGCAAACATCGCTCGTTAAGTTCACCGACGACATCAGGCTGGATATCGACGAAAGGAAGGTCACGTGTGCTGTGTTTTTCGACTTCTGCAAGGCGTTTGATCTGGTGCCACACGACCTCTTGCTGCTGAAACTGCGACGCTTCGGCTGTTCTCCTACCGTTTTAAGCTGGTTTTATACTTTTCTACATGGACGCAGTTGCAGACGAGTCTGGGAATCGCTCATCGTCGCTACTACTCATGGCCGGCGTGCCACAGGGCAGCGTATTGGGCCCTCTGCTCTTCTCGGTCTATATCAACAACATTATCGACGTACTTCAGTACTCCAGGGCCTTGCTGTTTGCTGACGACCTTCAGGTGTACCTGTCCTTTTTTCCGGCCGACCTCGACGAGGGAATAGCAAATCTAAATGAGAACGTTGACCGTGTTCTCAGCTGGGCTTCAGAGAACCGGCTCCTGATCAACGCTAAAGAAACTAAGGCGATGATTTTTGGCAGTGATTTTTGGTAGTTTGTCTCTAGAATTGAGCTACCAGTCGCCCCTAGGATCTTCGTGGGAGGCTGCCCTCTGGATTATGAAGTAGAGGTCAAGTGTCTCGGAGTAATCCTCACCCCTTGCCTCGACTGGAGCGCCCGCGTTAAGCACATTACTGATCGAACATATGGGGCTCTTGCGTCCTTGAGACGCCTTAGACATTCGCTCTCGCTGGATCTAAGGAATTCGTTTGTTCAGTCGCTGATCTTTCCGACCTTCGATTACTGCTGCGCGGTTTACAACGACCTCGACAAGATGAGAGAGCTGGCGCTCCAACGTGCCCAGAACGGGTGTGTGAGGTTCGTCGTCGGCAACATCCGATGGACAGAGCACGTCACTCCTAATCGTCTCAGTCTTGAGTAGCTTTAGAGCTCAGCGAGACTCAGGTGAGAGTACCTTATCTCCATCTTGGCCTTTAAAACGCTTGCAAATTTCTCGCCTGCATACTTGGCCAGCGGGTTCACCGTTCTTTCGAGTGACTTAGTCGTCAGGTCATCCATGCGACTGCCACCAAAGTCGCTCTATGAGCTTACAGCCCGAACTGAGTCATGGAGAAACTTCTTCGTACTTTCAGCCACGAGATATCTTAACCAGTTCGAGGCGCTTGGTTTCGTGATTGATGGCCTGACGTCCTTCAAAAGGAATTTATTGCCGAGAGAGGCTCGCCAGGATAAACGCCGTTCAGTGGCGGGAGCGCATGCGACGCGAAGGAATTTTCATCGATTGAGCATCGACTAGTGCTAGTGTTCTTTTTTTTTCTTTTTTCGGTTGTGCTTATAGTGCGGTAGTGCAAATACATAATAATTAATCCAGTGTTACCTTTGCTACTGACATTTACAATTTTTTTTAATGTAATCTTTTGTTCTTGCTTATTTTATTCTGATTTTACGACTGTTATCAATGTAATTTATGCTTATGTTACTCTATTTGTAAATTTTATACTCATTTATTTTTTGCTGTATGGACAAAGGGGGTTCTACCCGAAGGCCCCAATAAATTGTATTCATTCATTCATTCATTCTCTCTCTCTCTCTCTGTCTCTTTCTGCATCTCTCTCTCTCTCTATCTCACTCTATGTCGCTCACTGTCTCTCTCTATCGCTCTCTGTCTCTCTCTCTCTCTCTCACTCTATGTCGCTCTCTCTCTCTCTCTCTTACTCTCTGTCGCTCTCTGTCTTTCTCGCTCTCTCACTTTATGTCGCTCTCTGTCTCTCTGTCTTTCTCAGTCTCTGTCTCTCTATATTTCTCTGCGTCCCCTATCTGCCCCCCCCTCTCCTTCCCTCTCTCTGTTTATACCTGTCCCACTGTGTCCTTCTCTTTCTCTGTCTCTCTCTGTCTCGGTAGACGCTCGGTCGTGCTCTGCTATCTTTGGAGCGAGGAGAGAAAGGGCGCAGTAAGTAGCGCTCAGATGCGGAGGCTGCTTATGCGAAAAGGTAACGACGACAGTACCATTACAAATTTTGAGCGTCGTGAAATAAATTCGAAATTGAATTTGCGTTCGACATAAAACCATATGTTTATACAAATCTGAAATTTGACTTCCTTAAATTACAAAACGAGCAAATGATTTTGTTGTATGAAATAATTAAAAAGTTGGACAATTTTTGAGAAAACTTTAAACTACAAAAATATGATATTCCGTTCATTAGTTTTTGTTATTTATGACAGTGTTTCATAGATCACAATATTTCTAAAAATAAGAAAAAATTTGTTTTTTTTTTATAGAACGGTATTGTTTGCTCATTTTGAAATCTACAACGTTCAAATATTACTTAAGTAATTTAATTCATAATTAAGTAGTCAAAAAACTGAATAAAATTAAATAAACGTTGTTACGAAAGAGGTATTATATCACTGTATGAGTTTTAAAAGGTCGTTTCTATCGCTTTTATTGTATTTTAAGATTAGAAACAAGAATAATAAAAAATCCCAATACTGCATGTATTACTTCCCATGCCTGCTTAAAATTTAAAAATCATAATAAGAATTATAAATTAGTATTTAACAATACAATTTTAATAACTTCACAGTTTGCATAACATCATGAAATAATATTCTCTAACACCATCAATTTATTTTTTTCAGGGATGCCGATATAAGTGCAGCAGTCAGAAAATAGAGGAACATGATTTTTTTGAAAAATAGGTTCTTTTTGAGAATAAGAGGAAACAAATTTTTGATAGAATTGATGAAGTGTACAGCTTTAAATATAGTCCGTACATTACAAGTCTTGTATCTTATTTAAAAACTATAATAAAAATGTTGAAAAAGAAGAAATAAAAAACATATTTACCAAATGAAATGTGCTTTTTAACTGTGGAGTTTTAAGATTATGCATGAAGATCCCATGTAATTAGGTCACCTAAAATGTATTATTAATTAATTAGATGTAAGGGAGAGCAGATCCAGTTGACACACGAAGTTAAAGGTTTAATTATATACAATGAACGGATTGGCAGTGTTATTAGATAATATTTCGTATTTTGATTCTCAAGAACAAGTTTGTTTTTCTGAAGCAAAAGAATAAATATTAAAAATATAAATCGTATTGTTATATTTTTTTTTTTTTTTTTTTTTTTGTTTATAATATTTAACAAAATAGATGGTCGTATAAATCTCTACGCAAAATTACTTCTTATATTTAAAAATACTCTTGCCAAATTTCAGATCAATTCGTAAACAGATTTTGAAATATATTGATGAAAATTTCTTTAGTTTTAGATCTTTTTACAGTACAGTATATCTATATGTATACAAATTAAATAAAATTTATGACCTTTAAAATTAGTAAGATTATTACAATTTCAGAAAATTCCTTGTAAATAAGCGTAGTATTTCGCTTTCAGCGACATATTAAGCTTAGGTTTTTATATAAACATCAATAAAATATAACGATAATCCTCGGCCAGAAATTGCTCCGGCCATGTGTTCAACATTATTTTGTAGTTTTTGAGCCGGAAAATCCGTTAACCTGCTATGATTAAATGGATGTTAAACATGAAAGTGTTGTTACGTCTACGGGCGTAACATTAAGAGTTTTCCGTTTAAGATGTGAATCTGAGTTTACGCGTTTCCCTATGCTGATCATGAGATCACGGTCGGGGCGGCAATTAGACCGAACGACAGGTGTGCTACCATAGATGACCTTAGAGATGGCGAGCAGGTATGCATGCAGGTGAATTTCCGAGGTTACTGACCTTTCTCAGGGTTGGCTTGGGCGTCCGTAGCGATGCGGAAGTCTTTCTTGGGATTAAGGATATAGGTCAGAGGAGGCAGGTAGGATGGTGGGAGTGAACACACAAGCAAGCGCTTGTTGCGGATGGGCTCCCAGGGCCTTTGTGCAGGTTTTTAGGAATGAGTGTTGTTGAATAAATAAATGAGGTTAAGGCAGAGGATTAATAATAAGAAGAGAATTTATTAATACTTATGTACAGAGCATGCCAAGTATGCGAACTGCTCCTTTCGAGCGGGTAGCGACAAGTAGACCGAGTCGTAGTCACGCTGCGTCGCATAGTCGTTCGACTCTTACCTATATGCGCCAGAGTGGGGAGACTTACATGTGTGCGTCTCTACTAATGCTGTGCTACCTCTCACGCACAGCGCGCAACAAAACTGTGTAACTGCTGAATAGCTGCGCACAGCGGTTCTGCGCAAACTATCTCAGCTATGCTAAAGTGTACAGGACAAATGTACTATATTCAACAAGTGTGAACGTCATTCAAGGTAACTGCGACGTATTTACTAATACTTTAAAACTTGTGACTTATTATGAATGATCGTATATACGTTTAATAGACTTTAGTATACGTCCAAATTATAAGTTCTGTTACAATGCTCGCAGTCGCGTATCAGATTGACAAAGGTTCCCCGTCTGAGAAGAAAAGTAAAAAATTAGACTGTCTTCTAGAGGCGCGCGTCCACCCTTTTATACGGTTTTTTACATGGGGCCTTATGGAAAAATGAACTAGCCAATGGCTAACGACTATCAGGCCCTCTGAGGCACCCTAGGTGGGGTTCTAGCCTATAGGCTTAATTTTTGATACAATTTAGCAAAAGGAGGATGGCTATGTGGACAGGGAACTGACATCAGTCTGTCATCGTAAATTTAATGTAATTCCCCGCCTTTTGTTATAGTTCCTACTATAGGAAACTCTTGGCCGTCGATAAGGTAGTGTACTTATGGTAAGCGTTGCAGCCTCCGGATGCGACACGCCTCCCCTGGGAGTTGATCGGCGCCGGGCGTCGATCTTATCCATCTTTTTAGGTTTAGGCGTTTTGATGCGTAGAATTAGATGCCAAATGTGAGATTAAGATTAGATTTAGGCGAGTTGTTTTATTATTATTCTTATTATTATTATATATTGTGACATGGCAAATTGCCATGCACAAGAAATCCCTTATTTATTCAATGAAACTAGAGTGAAAGTCCCGCTGAGAAGTCACAGCTAGTACATAAT
>JAPYZA010007566.1:0-31510 GCA_030522685.1 Eupelmus azureus | reverse complement strand
AATTACTCTCTAAATTTTTCTACTTCATTAATCTGATTTAGTGAGAAGAACACTAGTTAGAAAAGTGTGGTAATTTTCGAACGTGAGAAAGTCGAGAAGTCGCCTAATCTTCACCCCGAATCAGAAATTATTTTAATAACAGGATATTTGAAAGCAGATCGAGTGTTCATCACCTGTTCCTCAAGCGCAGCGCGTCTAGAGTAGAAAACTAAGCAGCACTTTACCTCTTGAAATGCCTCGACGGAAAAACGCCGACAATCCTGCACTAATTCAACGTAATTAACCTCGAGATACAAAATCAACGGTCGATTCCCCGATTTCAACGACTCGGATTGGTCACCTGGCAATAGAGGGGGCGAAATCGTACCGAGAGACTACAACGGAAAACCGAGCAAGCAAACGAGCGAGATCCGGCCGAGCGACTCCGAAATCCAGTAGGCCGCCTCCTCGCCAGCGCGCGCGCGCGAGAGAGAGAGAGAGAGAGAAAACGAGCGCCCCCCCAACACTCGGCCAAGCATGAACGTGTGTGGGAGAGAAGCGGCGGCCGAGTAGGAGCGAGAGAGAGAGAGTTTTTTTTCGACCAGCTAAACAAAGGCGAGTTCAAGCTGGTTTTTAGGCTAGTATAGAGAAGGAGGAGGAGGCAGCGCGCGTCGGGACGCCAACGGATTCGGGGAACCGGAGATGGGAACGCGAGACCTAAGTTTGCTGGGCCGTAAGTCGGTTTAATTCAGGCTGTATAGTCTTTCCGCGCTGAGGATGAATCTTTTCGTTTTTTTTCTCTCCGAGAAACGGAGACTTTTGGCCAAATACATGCACGTGTGCGAAGAGAGAAATTTTTTGTTTTGCTCTTCGAGAGATTCTGGCTTCGAAGCCTTGAGGCCTTTGACGCAAATCACAAATAGCTTGGTGCCTTTTTTTTTTCAAGAAAGTTGAACAAAATCTTGTGCGGGCACTGCCATATAATGAAATTGTACTCCAATTCAAATGTGCATAAATCATATGATTGTTTTGTAAGCTGGGTACAAATATTTGCAAAATTATCTTGAAGGACCACTGTTAAACTTTCGTAAAAGAATATTTTTAGATTTACGGCCAGCGATGATAACTTTATGAATGACGGAGAGGTCAATTACAATCGCAGCTTTTAATGTTACACCAGTCACCAATTAACGGATTGATTGAAAAAGATTAATAGTTTGAGATTCTTTTCTGTTAATTTGGGGCAATCGTCAAAAAAAAGAATACACATAGAAAATGCTCAAAAACTTAAATTGGAATACATTATATTATATAAAAAAGAGTTTGTAAAAAATATCTTAATTTATCAAATGAAGTACGATAAAATATTTCGGAAAATTACTAAGTAGACAAAAGGCATGTAAAGTGGGTATAATTTTATGAAGAATTAATACAGAGTAATGCGTAATTTGTAAAAAAACTTAACTCGCGAATCAGTCGATAAAGAAGCCAAAGCGTACTTAGTAAAATCGGGTACGTGTAGAAGTAGATTAAAAAAATAATCATTCATGCAAATACCGAGAGGACGATAAGAGAGCGCAAACTACAGCAAACTCAAGCTGCTCGTCGAAAGTTCAACACACGCACAGCCATCACTGCACACACATACGAGAGAGAGAGAGAGAGAGAGGCGCAAAGAAAAAAGAAAAAAGAAAAAAAGGCTAGATTGGCCGAGCTTGGAAAATGCGTAAATGAAGCTTGGCGCGTGACGACCGTCGCTTTGCGAGGCGGCCAATTTTTTCTCGATGTATCACTCGTACCGACTCTGAATCAGCCTGTTGGCCGTCGACAAAGCGCAGCGCAGCAGCAGCGTCGAGAGCAACAGGTTGTCGTGGATCCATAGCAAGCGTCGAGACGCGCGCTTTGATAAATTCCCGCAGCCACGCTACACGTTCTCTCTCGCATACTTTCACTCATTCTTTCTCGCACGCGCGTTATCTCTCGGCCCTGGGTTCTTGGCTACAGATATACTCACGCATAGCAGCAGAGGTGTATCGTCGACTCGTACTTTTTCTCCTTGCAATCGAGTAACTTTTTGTGTTCCACAGGAGCGGCCCTCGTCTTCCTTTCTTCTTTGCGCGAAACTCGCGCGCTATGCCGGAAACTGATGTCGTGCATGCGCGCGCGCATGTATTCACAGCTAGTGAGCGTCGAGCGCGACATAATGGCAATAAAAAGAAAAAGAGTAAAAACGAATGAACGCGAACGTTACACAGAGAGAGCTTGACGGGTGTCACTGAGGCGTCGCGCACCAAAAAAAAAAAAAATAATAATTACCACGCACGAGGAAACGCGAATTGATAAGAGATCAAAGCTGAGGAGCCTGTAGTAGATATTGACGGTTAAGGAAGGAAACCGAGTGGACGGCTCTGTGGCCAAGGAGAAAGAGAAAGCGCGCTACACGACGCCATGAAGAACGCGCGCTCCAACACTCACGGCCGCGCGCTACGTACCACTACTACTTACTACTACAGCCGCTTGAAAAGTCCACGTAGTATACTACTGCACAGTACTATCTTCCCTTCTCTCTGTCTCTTCGTCTATCTGCCTCTCTCTCTTTCTCTCTGGCGCGAGCTCTTTGAGCCGAGTTCAAAGGCTGTTGGCTGCGCGATCGAGCGATCTCGACTCTCGATCCCGACCATTTTCTCCATCATGCACTAACGTTACTATGTCGGCAAGCTGGCGCGCCTCGATCGGTTTTAGTTTAACGAAAAATCTCGATTCTGCGCAGAGATTAAACTGTGATTTTCCGGAGCAGCGATGAAAAAATCGCTAGGTCGCAGAGTCGTAATTTTTCTCACGAGCGCGAGATGGAGATGGAGATGCGAGTGAGTGAGAGAGAGAGAGAGAAGAAACGAGACACACGAAACGAGACGGCGAGCTGCGAGGTATACACTAGCGCTCTTAGAAGGCGCTTTGTTCGCTGGCTGCGAGTAACACACGCGATGGCGGCGTCCTTGGAAACTGAAATTATGCCCTTTGAAAGAAATCTGACCGGGTCGCTAGACTCGGCTCTCTCGCGAGCCAGCGCTCTGCTCTTTCTCTCCTCCTCGTCCGCGAACGACTGGAAAAGAAGCCAGAGAGAGGGTGGGGAGCCTCTGCGGCTAGAACGCTCAAACGTCTCTCTCCCCCCACTCCTCACTCTACGCGCGAACTCGAGCCGATCTCGCGTACTCGCCTCTCGCTGCTCTGCGCGCGCTGCAGTCCCGCCACCGAGACTCTTTCTCGTTGAGCGTTGCGGGCTTGAGGCTCGCCCCTTTTACAAACAGACAACCAGATCAAAGACCAGCCTTCCTCAAGATCGGCTCTGATCGCACGCGATTCAACAGGCTTAACGCAAATATTACTATTTGTTTTTTCATTAATTTTTCTCGAATCATCAATCGTCTTCGTTTTTTATTCTAGCTTTAGCTATTTTTTGTTCTCTACCTTTTTAAATGATAAATTTTTAGTCTCAAATATTGATTTTTTAATCTGTTATAAAATCATCTACAAACTACATACACAAACGGAGAAATAGCAATTCAAGTAATATCAGATTTTTTTATGTTTAAATAATTTTATCTTTATCTGTACTTATTTTATTTGAAAAGCATTGCGTGAGATAAATAAAAGTATATTATTTGCTTTTAAAGTATAAAAATGAAATAACCTTTAATGGCTTTAAAAATTGTTAATAAAAAAAACCAAGTATTTAGTCTGTTAATTAAGAAGAAAGCTGTTGAGCCAAAGTGTAAAAGGGGCGTTTCAGCTCCCGCTTCCTCTATTCCTCGAGGCTCCCCACCTTTTCAACTTTTTCCCTCTCTCCAAGCCATCCTACATCCTTAGAGCGCGCCCGGTAATTTCGTCTTTCTCCCTCCAAGTTTTTATGCCTCTCTGTCTCTCCCCCTCCCCCAGCCATATTCTCTTCCCCTCTGCGTAGCCTCTCCAGCTTCTCTCTTTTTACTCCGATTCTCTCTCCGCGGAGAGCTGGCGCATCAGAGCCGACGAAGGAAAGCAGAACACACAGAGCACAAACGCGCGCAACTCCTCCGGCTGCGCGAGATCTTTTGGTGTCGAGCGTTGTTTGTTCCCTTCTCTCTCTCTCTCTCTGTCTGTCTCTCTGCAACAGATATAGACAGAGAAACACACACACACACACACAGCTTCTCTCACGAAGGACAGAGAGCCAGCAAAAAGCAGAAGGATGAAAAAGAAGAGAGAGAGGGAGAGAGAGAAGGAAGGGGGTAGGGATAATGGCGGCAATCTATACCTGGACGATTTTTGTGGCGGGAATTATTATGGAGGCCTCGGCGTGCGTGCTCACGAATGACTATGGGCCTCCGGGTCCCCGACTGCTGCTCCTGCTGCTGCTCTTGCTGCTATGATGCTGCACACCTTGATCCCTGCGGGCTCTGTGCTAAACAGTGGGGTGACCACAAGGGGCTGCTTTTCTGCGTTCTGCTGCAGAGCAAGCCAAATTGCCCAAGACACACGAGATCCAACTCGAAACCAAGAGAATTATTTTAATGAGCAGGGACTTCAGAGCCATCACTTCAAAGCCTCTATGCATTAATGCTTATGCCTCGGCTCTCTCCTCTCTGCTCTCTACTCTCTGCTCTAGGCCAATGAGTTATCCATTCTTCTTTTATCTACTATTTAATAAAACTTTATACATTCGTTCAAACTCTTCCTCTATTATATCCAAGGAATTATTTACCTTTATTTACCAGCGCTCGCTTGTTCAAGGACGAGAAGTAACATCTTCATTTACAAATCGGATCAGTCCATTTTAAGTTAAATCATTAAATATAATTTACCAGCACAATGTTTTAATAATGTGGATCGTTATTTCTTCAGACAATAACTATAAACTTCATATAAGTAATAAATTCAATAACATTTAATATAAAAGTCTGAATATCTAATGAGAAATAAGAGAAGCATAGTTTTTGAAATATAAGGAAAACAAAATCATTTCAAATGATTAAAAACTTTGCAAATTTAAATCGAATAAAATTTGCATATAATAACAAAATTCCTACTATACAATAAAGATTAGAGATACGTGACAAACTTTGTAATTTTTTAAAAGTATGACAACAAAATTCTTTTGATGAATTTATATGTGCGTGATATAATTTGAATGCTATTGGATTGGTATAGGACAAACATAAGCAAAACTTAAAAATATTCTTACTTGAAGCTTGAAGTAAATGCATTATATATATATATATTTTTTTTTTCAAAACGATTCGGTACAAGATCAGCACAGGATTGCATCAGAAATTAGAAACGAAAGGATAAATCTGTAGGAAAGGCAAGATAAAAGTAAAATTTGTTATTCATGATGCGTTTAACTATTTATCAAACTCTGCGAGCTTCACGTGCAAAACAATAATAATTTATTTGCATAAACTTGAATCAAATTTACTTTTTAAATTAATAAAACAAAAAAAAAATGTTAAATAAAAAAGTTTATTAACTTTATTAAAATTTTAAAGATTATTCATTGTCCATCAAACCTGTAGTCAGATAAAGCAAATTAAAAATACTAATTATTTAAATTAAACATTTATGTACATGTACATTACATTTGGTCGCCACTAATAAATTAAACCGAAATATGAATAAAAGATTCTATTATTCGCGACTTAAATATGTACGTTTGGATTATTTCATTTATAAAAAAGATATATATATATGGAGAAAATTGGCATATATTGAATGCAGCCCTTAACACCTTAGCAGTTTATTCAAAATGCGAATGAGTAAGAAAAATAAAATTAGTATTTCGTAAAGGAAAGGAAAATCTGGAAAGCAGACAAGGTAACGGCGAGAGAAATGAAAGGGACGATAGTCACTGCACGGAGAAGGAAGAAAGAGAGGAAGAGGGGAGAGAAACGAAAAAGGGCACAGATACCGAACAGGTGTCGGTTCTTTATGTGAAAATGCATCGGAAAAACCGTTAATTTAATTTCTTAAATGTACCTCAACTTTTAGCCTATTTTCTCTCTTTTCACCCGTTCATGTCTACAGAGATTCATACGATTTTTGCGCATTAGATATAAACGCATGTGCGTTCATTTAAATTGAACTTTTTTTAACCTAACTTGAATATATAAATACTTATTTAATTTCACTCTTTGAAAATCATCAAATCTTGTGCTCTTTCTTTTCTTAGGAGACAAGTGTAGGGCCTCTATATGGGCGACTTTTGACTATAAGAAACCTTATTTTTTTATCAAGTAAAATATATCATTAAGCTTTTGTAGTCCGTATAAAAAGAATTTACTCATTTCTTTGCAGCCAAATTGAAAAAATGATTTATTTTCCAACAAATCATTTTCCTCGAGTAATTTTGGCCAAGCAAACAAGATAAAAAGCTAATAAGTAAAATCTAAAATTAAAATAAAAAAACAAATCATTTTCTAAAATAGGTTAAAAATATGAAATTTTAAAATAATGAGCGAGCAAAAGTAAGAACTTTATCGTAATCCAAGTCAGTGCATACAATCCAAGTACTAAAACAAAAAAAATGTTTAAAAGAAAAAGACAATTAACAAGTGATAAATTAATTAAAAAATTGTAAAAATTTTAAGAGAGAGAGAGAGAGAGAAATTGTAAGGGGATCAAAGAGCGAGTGCGAGCGGTGCACGAATGAATTGCGACCGTCAACTTGACTGTCCTCGAGAAGAGTTGCGCGCGCGCACGTGGCCATTTATTGGGCTCTCGCTATCGGTAAGCGAGCACCGGCACAGGGCCGTATAAACTCCTGATAATGTATACGCGATAGCGCAGCGGGCCAGGCCAGCTCGAAAATTAGAGCGCTTAGAGCCAGGAGAGAGGGAGGAAGCGGGCTTTGATGTTTAAGCTGTTTTCTGACAGCCGAATTTCGCTACTCTCAATTTTACTTGCAAAGCGGGGGTGCAAATCAGGAGCAAGACATTCTTCGGAGCTCATCAACAATACTATCCAACATTATTGCGGAATCCGGAATCCGGAATCCGGAATCCGTTGCTTCGATCAAATCAGTTAAGGAATTAATATCAATCTAACTATAGAAGCAAATGCTTGAATATAAATTGCTTATCGAGCCAAAACTGCAATTAAATACATCGTTTTAGCTAGATACAGTGTTGCAGAGAGCTCTATTCTAAAAAATAAAGCTACTACTTACACACACAGAGAAAAATCAACAAGCTACATCTTTTTATCGAGGCTCTTGCGCGCAGGCGAAACCGGACCCCCCACAGCTACGTACAATGGGCCATTTCAATTTTTCCGTTACATGTGCGCACGTACACACGCAAACTGAAAGGTACATACCTATAGGCGTACCTATATAGCATAGAATAAAAGAAGTCGCGCGCAGCTCTCGGATTCGAGCGTCCATCAGACAAAAGCTCTCCTCGCTTTTTCTGCGGTTCGGGTGCTCGTCGTTTCCGTTCTCGCGAATAAAATAAATCGCGGGACAATCAAGTAAAAGATCGATTCTCATTAATTAACGAAACAATAGCTTGGCTAGCTGTTGCTTAGAAAAGAGGCCTGCGATGTCCTTGAAATTTCTCTTTCTCTTTAGACGCCCAAAAGAAAGAAAACGCAAGGCTTACAAAATGTTAAGGGAAAGAGGAAAATAAGAGGGAGAGCGAGGAAGGAAGGCCTATATATCCTAATATATAGGGGAGCGAGAAATGGTATAGAATAAAAAGAGAGAGAGAGAGAGAGAGATCAAGATTCTACTAGGCAAACTAACGAAAAATGCCTGAGCGAGAATCTGCCGCCATTACTTATCCTGGTACTTTTCTCGATAGGACAATCTTATGGCCCTAACAGCAAATGTGTACGTTATTTATTTAACAAATGATTTTGGACAGTTAATGAGCAGAGTTGAAATTTTTCATAAAGGCTACTTTTTATCAGAGACTATTTATCCTTTCAACAAAGTATAAGTTTTTCAATGTTTTAAAATTTAAATGTAAATCTAGAGAAGGAAATACGATCTGTGTTTTCGAAATAACTTCCAAATAATATTTTCTCTTCGAGAAGCTCCAGTGGAATTGAATTATCCTTAATATTGCTCCTCATCGCGATCGGTGTACCCTCCTATGACTAATCTGTTTTTCACCAATTTCATGTAATTTACATATTTTAAGAGCTTCGATGATATTTTCTCCTCGTGTAGAAAGCATTCAAGAATTTTTTTTTTTAATTTAAAGAAATAAATAAGCGATAAAAACTATTTTACAAAACTAACACTAGCCCTTTGAGTTTATCCGACCAACTGCGGCTTTATCTTGTAAATTTAATTTTTGAAACTTTTTTAAAATATTTTTGAACTATACTTACACGAGACGACACTTAGTAATGAACGTTTAAATATTAATAAAAAAAGTAAAATTATATTATAATTATTAGTAGGGTTCTGCTGTCGCACTTGAATTCTCAATTTCTTAAGGAGCACTTTTAAAAGTATTATTTTTTAAAAGTATATTTTGATTAAAATAAAAATGCAATAATTTTCGTATCATATTGCTTTTAAGCTATTTTAGTATATATATATAAAAAAAAAAAAAATCTGAAATAAAAATTGACAAGAGCCATAATAAGGAAAAGGATTCATCTACAATAATTGTAGATCCTGAAAATATAATGAAAGATTGAAGATAAATTAAGACCGAAGAATAGAGTAATTAATAAATGACATTTTTTTCCGTTAAAAAATATGTAAAGAAAGAGAAGAGTATTCGGAGCGGATCCTGAAAGGAGTGTACTGTACTCTTGCTTTTCTCATTCTCTCTACTTTGGGGTGCTGAAATGAGGGCTTTAGGTATGGGTGAGAGAGGGAGAGAGGGAGTGAGAGAAAAGAATTGGGTCCGCAGGTAGACTCATTACGTCATTGCGACCATCACGCATACAGATACGCCAGCAGTGGAAAAAAATACTCCTAACCGGCAGAGTCGACCACAAAGAATGCAGGGCCGCAGTGTTGCCAGCGCTGCGTAAATCATTCTCCTCTCTCAGCAGGGAAAAGAAAAAGAAGCGATTACCCGAGAAGCAAAGGAACTGCGGCGCGTCGCGAGTCTTTCGACAAGAAATTTATAATATCGCTACCGCGAGGCCACATCAGCTGCTGAGCTTTAGGTGCGGGAGGAGCGAGAGAATCAGCCTCTCTTTCCAAAAGAGCCTTGAAAAGTCTCTCTCTCTCTCTTTTTTTTAAGTTCACCTTATGTACTTTTCTCTGGCTTTTTTTTTTTTTTTTAATCCCTAACTAGAGCTTCACTAATTTCCAAAATGATATCAATGATAAAATACTGTATATATGTATAAGCAATAAGTTGCGTCCAAATTAATTTTTTACACAAGTACTATAAGTGCTGTTAGTTTAGAACGATTAGAATACTCATGTATTTCATCTTATTAATTATTATAATAATTTATAAGCGTACATTAATATATATTTAAAAATCGAAATATCACGTTTTTCAAATCAAATGAATCAAAGCTATCTAAAGTTCATATAATATGCAAAACTTAAGTATATTCTAAATTCGGCTGCGTTCAATTATAAACTGAAAATACTTTCACTAGTCAAAGTCATTTTGGATTATGGGCAAAATTATTTTTTAAATTACGGATTTTACTTAATATATAACAATAAATCTCAAACAGAAGGACTAGTAAATTACATAAGACGTTGACTACAAATTTATACTAATAAAAAGTTTTTCATAACTTTTGAGCCAGGCTCCGAAGTAAGTACAATTGAAATTTTCAACCAGAGTTTATTGAAAAATAGTATACCCATCATAAGAAGATGAAGAAAGCCACCCCAGAACACATGTCTTAATTAACGCGTGCTCTAATCTGGCCGACTCTTTTCTTTTTTATGTTTAACACACTATATTAATATCGATTGACTATTTATTTATTGATAATAGTTATTGTTTTTTTACAAACTAAGATATATTTCAGAATCCAAGCTAAGAGATTTTTTTGCTCTAGCGCAAAGTAAAAATGAGCGTGGGAGATATCCTCAGATATCTATGCAAATGATTGAGTATGGTGTATCAATAGTTCGGCGTGTCGAGCCGAACGAAAAAAGAAATCGCTAGGGAATCGCAATCGAAAAATACCTCTTTTTCTATCTCTTCGGAATTTTTTTACAGTCTTTCGTTATATGTACGCTATTCTCGCAGATCTTTTGAGCTATTTCTTTTACATCTTTAATTTATAAGTTGACTATTTTTCTTTCTTAAATTTAAACGCTTTACTCGAAATCCATTCAAAGTAGAATTATTTTGAAAATTTCTTAATGTAGCACATGTATACTGGACACTCCCTTTTCTACATTTTACAATATTATGTAAATTACAATTAAATTATGATTTTACAATTAAATTTACAAAAGTCTTCTATTTGTACTACAAGTTTCATTAAATAATAGATTTTAACAACTTGAATAATTTAACAATAAATTAGCTGTAGATAGACTGTCCAGTTAATCTGACATAAATTGGAAATTTTTTCATTTAACATTAAAAATTTTTGTAATGGTAGAATTTATATGAACTATTTTTGTATTTCTTTAATTTTTGTGTTGATATAAATTACATCACTTACATCAAATAAAAATTTTAAAGTTAGCTAATTAGTCAGAGATAATAAGTATAATAATTTTCAATAAGTCTAAATATACCATGAATTTGATGAATTAAAAACTTTACACCAGAAGAACTAGTCTCATAAAAATTAAAATACTCTGTTCTTTAGTGATTGATTATCTTATAAAACTTACAAAATAACATATAATTTCAATATTGACATTAGAAAAATTTTCCTTACCATCAATGATAGCGTTTCAGATGTTGCATATAATCCCAAAATTTCACTTTCTTCATCCCTGAATATAAGTTAAGAAAATTCAAAGCAAACTAATAATAATATAAAGTAACATTGCGGCAACATCAAAGATCCTGTTCATTCTTGTGCTTTCTAACACATAGTTTACAAGATTTCTTTAAACCAAAAAAATAATACAAAAACTCAAAAAATTAAGAAATTTTATTTAAATTTAAAATTTTTATACGAAAAATTGATTTTCAAAGGATACATCCAATTGTCATTTTTAGACACTGTAACATATTTCCTGTTTTGCTCTTGTTTTTCAAGTGCTTCGTTATTCTTTTTGTTACTTTTTGGAATAACACGTTTCATATCTTCTAATGATTTTATAGTTGGTTCAAGATTTCCATCTTGGTGGCCTATGCCAAAAGCTACCCACTTATCCACAAATTCTTCTTCGTCTACATCGTAATAGTTGCATAAATCGATACCTACCAAATAAAGGTTTTGTAAGAAATAATTTAAGATCCAAGGAAAACATGAAATCAAATGATCGATTTTACTATCTAAGTATTTTCAGAAACGAAGGTATAAATTACCAGTTTAAGATGAATTAAGGTTAGGTTATTCAAATTTATTAAACAACCTCTGTTTAAATTTATTAAAAATAAATATAATACGTATTAAACTTGTTTACACAAAAAATCTTGCTCCTTAATGCAACCAGTAATAAAATTCCTTTTAATTTAATATAAAGAACGTCAACAGGTTACTTGGTTTATGTATGACTTGGACAATTTTATGCAGTAAGTATACCACACAACATTTAATCTTGTTAAAAATAAAATGTATAATATATTTAGAAGGTACTCACATTTTTCTAGAACCTCGTCGTCAAGATTTTCGCATCCGGTGATCTGGAATTTCTCCAGTAAATCTTCCTTCACCACCATTTTACTGCTACTGGAGGTGACTTCGCCGTTCCCGCCAAAATATCCGGTGCTAGCAGCACCTTGCGCGCGCTTTTATTATATATGCTCGTCTAAGTATATGCGCGCGAGAGCTGCGCACAAGAAATATAGTCATATATATATATATATAGCTATAGTAAAAAACAGCCCCCACCCTAAAAGTATGATTTTTTAAATAAAAAGAAATTTATGAGATGTATTTTAAATAGCTCTATCCACCTACGTTCTTAGATTAAACTGCTCCGCTTTATTTTATCAATTATAAATAATTATAATTTATCAGAAAAAAATATTTTTATCTGATTTTTAAATCTCCATTTCTTTTTAAATTTTGCAACTTCTTTATCTGCTCCAAGAACGAGAAAACTATTCCTCGTGTATACTAAATTACTGCATTAAAGATTTAATCTGCTTTATTAATATTATTATAAAAGCATGCATATGGAGGTAGCTGTGTGAAATTGAATCTATTTATGTACTAAACAATTCTATTTTTTTTTAAATAATCACAAAATTTATTCATTTAATTTTATAAAAATGTTTGTAATAATAGTAAAGTGTTATACACTTTAATAGCATACAAAGTTTATGTAAATCCGATTTTAATGTATAGTACAAAAATGTCATTTCGGAAATAAAATATTTATTATAGTAGATATACTCAGTGGGTCACCCAGCCAAACCAAGACAAAACACAACATTAGTAAAAACTTCATTTTTTTCAACTAGAGAGAATGTATGTACATAAGCTTAAGAAAGCGATTATACTGCTTCCATGGATTTTGGTGCTCTATTTTTTCAAAATTTTAATAAAAATTATTTTTTTATTTGATTTGCTTACGATCAAACTTTTAATAAAATGAATTATCAAAAAATAAAAGTACTCAGGCAAATGATGCATGTTAGAATAATGAATAAATTCAAAGAACTATTCAAAAGTTTTATAATTTTTATTGTATTTAAATGTTTGTTGTAATATACAATATAATATTTAAAACATTTGTTTATAATTATAAAACATACTTAAAACTGAACCATCAAAATCCTTTAATTGCGACCTCTGGTCTGTGAAAAATATATATTTAAATGCCTTCGGTACAATCGATAATATCATCTGCAGTTTACATTTAATTTCGAAGAGCTGCAAAGTGCTGTTGATCTTTCTCCCATAATTTAATAAGATTTTCAGATGCATTAGTCGATGGGAATCTATCAACCCAAGATTGGATTAATCCCTCAAAAGTAGCTTCATATGTTTTTAATGCAACAGCTCCATTTGCTTAAAAAGAAAAAATAACATATTAAATAAAGCTAAACTATACATAAAAAAATTACTTGTTACAATACATACCATCAACAGATGTATTTGACTGTACAAAGATTTTTCTTGGTTGTTTATGAGCCAAAATAATGTCTCTCCATTTAGCCCATGGATGTGGACCACTTTCAGGCACATCGCTGTACTTATCATACATTTCTTGAGCAGCTTTTACATCTGCGACACACTTATAATACTGTAACTTTTTCAAAAATTCTCCAATAGCTTTTTTACCAACAGTCTGTATCTTGCTCCTATCCAAAGTCAGCCTTAAATTTTTACCAGGTTCTGTTTCAACAATTTTAATAAAATCTTCTCCTGCTTCTATACAAACTCTAAGTAGCACATATCGTGCTTGAGAGTGAGATTGCAACCATTTCTTAGTTGTAGGTTGGTACATCTCTAAAGCTCTAGCACAGCCATTCCACAATAGTGACAACCAATTAACATAAATTATATCATCTGCATCAGAACCTTCATAGCCAAAGATTTTAATTACGTCCTTTTCTAAACTTAAATATAGACCCACAGCTTCAGCTCTACATTCTTCATATGATGATCCCATAGCTCCGAAAACTGAATCATAAGTCTCTCCTTCTTTGTAATACTTTGAAATAGGTTCACCTGTGAAAGGATTTTTCAATTTACTTTGATCAAAATTGAAAGAACCATCATCCAATTTCCTTAGTAATTTTCCACTACCATGACCAAGTAACTCGTGGAGACCTACTTGTACTTCAAAGCTTGCTACCCTGTGCTTGTTTAAAAGTCTTTGATCTTCCTCTGATACAAAGGGTATTACATCTTGTTTCATACTTGCTGGTATAACATTACCAAGGGAAACATTTTTAAAACCCTCTGATTGTCTAATTTCGTCATAATTTGGTATATTAATACCAGCAGGAATTCCAGATCCTGAAAATGTCAAAACATCAAGGGAAGTAAAATCTGGTCTCAAAAATTCATCTTTTTCAAAATCTTTTCCCCATGGTAACAATGGCAATAATTTTTCTGCACTATTCACAAGAGTCAAAAATTTTTGCGACATGTCACGATTTACCATAGCTACAAATCCTTCGAATTCTCCTCTTTGGCCTGCAGGATCTCTATAGGTTTCAATAAATCCAATGTAAGTTTCAATAGCAGGTCCCTTATCCCTGATCCAAAATCTAGAACCATTTTTATGTTCATCCAAAGAACCAGTTACAAAATGTTCTACATATTTAGTAAGCATGTTTACTTCAGTTTCATTCGCAGCATGTTCTTTTGCTTTCTTTAAGTTTTCAACTACAGGCAATAGAAGTAAATTATAATCTCCTCTAGTTATTTTAAATTGAGCACCTTTAAAAATTTCTTCAGGAAGAGTAATTTTAGGATCATCACTTGTTTCAGTTGAAGCTAATCTTATCTCATATTTACATTTAAAATTGTCACCTGAAACATCTGTTTTAAAACATCTAGCATTATAAGATTCTAAACGCTTGTGCTGCATAAATTCATTAACAAGATCTGCATCATCTTCTGTACAATTGGAAGAAAAATATGTTGTAATCCCTTTACTTCCTAATCCTAAGGTTTTTAGTTTTCCTTCAAGAGAGTACATAACATCTTTTACTTTATCCCAAAGAGACTGTACACTTGCAGAGTTTTCTTTATGTGCTTTTGATTCTTTAATGATTAACTCAAACTTTTCTTTAGGTAAGTTGGGTGTGATTTTACTATTGCCAAAATCCTTATAATTACCAGAATTTGAAAATATACCACATGTGTATACCAGAAATGCCTAAGATAAAAAAGAAATAAGATAAATATTTTAAATACTTATATGTAATAATTAAAAATGTTAATATATAAAATTAATAATAAAATTCAAATATGTATTATTACACTATGTTAATAAATATTTATATAAAACTTACTGTAAATTCATCTTCTGTAACTCCTGCTGTAAGCGCAGCTTTCTTTAAATCTGCTATGGATTCAGCAAGATAGACTTTGTGCAATAGCGCAAAGATTAAGGGTGATTCTGGAGAGGTCTGTATAAATACGATAAGACCACCATTCCATGCTGCTTGGCTAAGATAATGTGCATACAACTTTTCCTTTGACGTTAAAGCATTAAATGCTGTGTTACATTCAAGTAGAACGATTGGTTGAGTGTTTGGCAAAGTATATAATGAAATGTCGTCACTCATCTTTCTCAAAGTGTGATACTGGCTAAAATAAAATTATATATTTTAGTTCAGAAAATAGTTTTATAAACTATTGTAAAAATGTATTTTTAAATAGCTGTGCATAGCACTTAAGTACATTTTACATTTTTTGCATATGAGGAATATAACTTGAATGTTAAAAAGGTTATTTCTAACCTAAAAAATAAAAGTATGAAGTTAAAAAACAGAATCGATAAATTGAAAAACATATCTACAATAATTGATTTAACCTAAAAAAATTATTCTACGTAATTATATATTAAATAATTATATACGTAATTATATACGTAATAATACATTAAATATCGATATACCTACGAAAAACTCTGTAGTTACTTTTATAAATAATATTTTTATTAATTCTTTTTAAAACAATGCTTGAAAAGTTGGACTGACGTGTCAAATGTTTACAATAAATGGTGGACCAAAACAAATTTGACTTGCAAAATTTGAACATTTTCCGTCAGCAGCTTGAACATATAAAAATACCGGTATAAACTATTAAGGAGAGGTAAAAGCTATATTTTATACCGCAAGATGTCAGTTGCGATTTAACTATTTTCTAAATATTTTTAGCATCAAATAATCTTAATGTATTGTATAATTTTAGAGAAATCAGAAGTGATAGTACTTACTTGACGTAGATAAGAGATAGAAGAGCTTCAGTCACGAATTTGAGCTGTTGGGCTGTTGCACTTTGCAGTATGAAAGTGCGAAAAACACTCGCGCCACCAACGGAAATGTCGGTCACCTTTTATATTTCTTTTTACGTATTTCTGTCTCTTTCTATTTTCTCTTGCAAACGCAAAGTACTTGAATGTTTGAACTTTTAAGTTTAGGTATGATAAGAAAGTTTTGCTACAAGACAATATCACATCCTTTACCACACATACGTATACCACATACTTTGTTTTTATTATTCTTCTATATTATCAGTTTAATAATAAAAATGTATAATCTAATAAAATTTCAATTAATCAAAAAATCAAATAAGATTTCATGGATTTATCAATAAAATTCATTATAGTTTTTGATATTAAATGTAAAAATTTAAGGAGTGTACAGTATGATTTTTTTACACACTAAATATATAAAATTTAACTTTAAATTACTCACAAGAAATATTTTAAATAAAATGAAAGGAATTATAAGAAACAAATAGAAACATTTTTTATTTAACTATTTATATACACATTTTATCAAAATATATTTATTACAGAAACTTAAATATTACTGAATTACAAATATTATAAAATATATCATCTTAACTTTATACAATTTCTTATTTTAATCATTTATATTAAAGGTATTTTTTTCTAATTACTGTTACAGCTTTAAGGTAAGTATATCAGTCTAGCCGTAAGTCAGATTTTATGATAAGAGTGGTGATGAAATAAAAATATAAAAAATATTATTCAAAATGTAATAAATTAAAATTTTAACTGAAGTAATTAAATAAACTTTAATTTTTTTAACAGCACTTGTAATTACAAAGTATAATATTTATTATCATATTGTAATTATGATAAAACTTGCACATAAACGTAAAAAGTATAAGAATGTAAGTTTTTTCATTATTACAATATAGATAACTTTTATTCTTTGTAGTCAATTTTTCAAAATTGAAATTTTGCATACGAGAGTTATATAATTTATGTTTTAAATTAGGTAAGTATAAAAATAAAAAACTACTCTTTGACATCACCAATCCCATCTGCATTTATAGCAAATGTAGCTTCACTTTCAGGTAAACACGGAGAATCATAAATTTTACAAATTCTTGTTTCACCTCTTCCTTTACGTAAATACAGCCTAGTTGTACTAGCATGAGCTATTATGTTTCCACCAATAGGCTTTTTCTGATCACCTCCAAACATACTAGCAGCACCATCAACTTGTGCAACAACCTGATTTGTAATAACTATAGCACATCCAAATTCGTCAGCTAATCGCAATAGTAGCCTGAGGAATCTAGCCAAATGATTTTGACGGGCTGCTAATTCACCTCTTCCAGCAAAATCTGTTCTGTAAAGTGCAGTAGCACTATCCACAATTAATAGTCCATATCTAGATTCTGACATCATGGCACTAGCTTTTATTAAAAGCTGTGTTTGATGATCAGACGTAAAAGCTCTAGCAACTGCAACATTGTCAAGCACACTGTCACCATTGATATTATATCTTCCAGCAGTAGCGATTAATCTTTCAGGTCTGAAAGTATTCTCTGTATCAATATATATACATTTTGCTTCAGCACCTCCCATGTCAACAGGTAGTTGGCAGTTAACTGCTAATGTGTGGCATAATTGTGATTTCCCAGTTCTAAATTCTCCAAAAATTTCTGTGATAGAACCTGTTTCTATTCCTCCTCCTAAAAGTCGATCTAATTCTGCAGAACCAGTAGTTATGTAAACTATATTTGCCCTAATTAAATGTACTTCAGCTGCTGTCTTGAATCCCATAGTTACTAATTTAGAAGCTTCTTGAAGAATTTTATCTGCTTTTCCTTCACTGATTCCTTTAATTGCCATTAAAACTTTTTTTGGAGTATAAGCAACAGATTCGACTGTATAGTATCCAGCTTCTTCCAATTTCTTAATATCACCAGCAGTGATACCATTACCCTAAATTATATTTATCGTTAAAATATTTATAAAATAAATTTTAAATATCAATTATAATTAATCCTTTTAAGATATTTTTTACAGCCTAGAAATAAAAAGTTTTATTTCTAAATATTAAGATGAAAAAAAATTGTAATTTTTATAAAAAACTAAAACATTGACTGAATCTACGTATATAAAACCTTTGAAGATTCTTTTAAAGTATGCATTTAAATAATCGTTTATGTTGTATAATTTAGAAAATAGATAGACCATTGTGAAAAAGCAAAAAAAGTACTTAATTTTTGTAAAAATGTAGCTAATTTAAAAAGTAAAACTACGAAAAAATAAAAGTACAGAAAAAATTCTGTCATGACCAATAATGTTTGTTTTTATCGTATAAACATAGATATTTTTCAAAAGATAAGTTCAACAATAATTGTTCTCTATACACGTAAATGAAAATACTTGTTAAAAGTATTGAAAACAATGAAAGCGTTGACAGGTTAGATACGTATTTCATACCTCTAATGTCTTGAGGAGTTTTGCTTGTCCTTGACAATCTTCTACATCATCTTCATCAACGGCAGTGCTCATTACTTCCGTAGTCATTGTTGCGATGATATTTTTAATAACTAACAAAAGAAAATATCACGAGAGCAAAAAAACTTCTGCACATGTACTTGAGACACGAGCAAGTCTGTACAGGTTATTTTGAATTCATACAAAGAGCTAGCCCTCCAAAATAACGGTTTGCAATGACCAACCAGGACGCACGCGGCGCCGAGCGGCGAGCACGCGCGTTATTCAAGATGCCCGCTGGCCCGTCGCCCGTCAGCCGTCACGATGTCACAAAGAATCATTCTGTCAAATAATATACTTAATTAATCAACGAATTCATTCTTCTGCGCCCTACGGTGTTACTATAAGTATTGTCAAGCCTGCAAGCCACCGATCAATTTCATTAACTCTTCTTGAAAAATAATGATAATTATTTTCAAGCAAACAATAATATGTCACATGTCTACTGATTTACTTGAAAAGAAAAATAGTTGAAAATCTGCAACTTATACCATCCATTATATTTAGAACCAGATTCAAACTTTAACTTATGAAACTTTGACGGTCATCAGTTGTCTGAAACTCTGAAAGCAGACGATGTCATCGTCATATATGTGTAAAAAACTGTAAATACTAATTAGTGAATTTCATGAAACATTTTTAATTATTACTTATAAATTTTAATAATTTTTTTTATATTAAAATTATCGATATATTAAGAAAAATTTTCTCAGACTTTCTTTTTCAATAATATTAATGTTATTAATGATTTGTGGGCCTGCTCTGGACCCACTAAGCGCATGCGCGCGTCAATGAATAGCGCCAAATTCAAGCTGCACAATTAGTCAATAAAGTTTCTATGTTTATGTGTCAAGTTATGATGATTGCTATTTTCATTATGAATTTTTATTAAGGTTATTTACATGAACATTTGCATTGTTAAATAATTGGCGAATATCGAAAAATGTCAAGTGCCCATCGTTGTGAATTAACGCAAAATGGAGTTGGTGAAAAAGTGTCTTCAAAATATTTTCTTCGTATGCTTAGATTATGGGTGACCATTGACCAAAGCCATCCAAGATGTCAAGAATATCTTATTAGTTCAGCTACAGCGCACAAAGAAAGAAGACGGCATGATTCTCTCAAGCATTGGTGGATGATACACCCTTTTAGTAGATTCAGGTAATATATTTTAATATTTCTACTTTTATCTGTATATAACTACATTTAATTTATGGTGTTTATATATATATATATATGTATATCTGTAAAAAATACCTAGATTCATCTGGGAAATGCTAATGATGTGTGTATACGCAGTTGCCTTTCTCACAATTCCGTTTTATATGTGTTACGTCGTATTAGATTATGATGAAATTTGCTTAGATAATTTTAATCCTATTCTATATATTTTTTTCTGGCTTGACATCATTGGAAACTGTATAACAGGATATTACGATGTTAATACTGATGAAGTCATTTTAAATCAAATCGCTACTCTTAAGTAACTTAAATCTATCTTTCAATTTAACCGTTATTTCATTATGCCTATGCCTATGTATTTATATAACAATTATTTGCTTCAAAAAAAATTACATTTTTATTTTTAGACGATATGCACGACATTATTTGTTTATTGATATTTTTACGTCTTTACCCTATGATTACATTACTTCAAGATGGAGAAAAATTCCACCTAATGATACAAGGATTGTAACACTTATTAATCTTTTGCCTCTATTTAAGCTTAGTCGATATGTTACTTTTACTTCTTACATACGGCAAATGTTTCTGGTAAAAATGTACTTTTTTAAATTGTTTTTTATTAAATATTTATTACTTCAGAAAATTAACAAACTACTTTCATCTATTAAAATTTACTTATTATTGGAATTTTTAGTATTTCAATAGTGAGGATATATCGTCACAAATATTTTTAACTTTATTTCTATACCTTTATGTAGTCCATTGGTTTACTTGTTTTTGTAATGTGACTCCTTTGATTATGATGTATATCCATAACAGAAAAATAGACGTAAGTATATATCCATAGTCAATTAATTTTTTTGTAATTTTTTATAATAATAACTTTAAACTCGCAATTATAATGGTGTATTCCGAACAAGCAAAAAAACAAATCTTTTTTTAATGCTTTATGAATTTTTTTACAGGAAGCACCATAAAAGTACTCTTTAATAACTTCATGTAGCGTAACAAATATTCGCTGTTTATAATTACTTTCAAACTCATCATAAAAGATATTTTTAATATACACTCGGCAAAAAAAGTATCGCAACAAAAAAAGGCCAAAAAATGCTAAAATTTGAAAAGCTATTACTCAGCGAGAAATCGTCGTATTGACTTGATCTTTTTTTTAAATTAATGGTAAAAAGCCCAACTTTAAAACTGCATTACTATTTATGAGACATACACCTATTCCAAAATTCTTAGATCATAAAAATGAAAGGTACACTTTTTCTTTTGATAAAAATTGTAAAATTTAATAGAGTGCACGGGCTTGGGAAAATTTTTTTAATGCCGAGTGTATATACTATTTTATTTATACAGAATTTTAATGCACATATTTTATTGAATTACAAAAAAAATATAATAATTTATTATAAACCTCCACTTTCTTAAATAAATAAAAAAATATTAAAAAATATTAAAGGAAAAATATAAAAAATATGTAAAGCGTTTTGCATCCACATCTTCTGAGTTAATTTGTGATACAAAAAATTTCACATTATTATTAATCATTTCTTGATAAGACTTTAATTTTTGTGAAAATAAGTACTTACACTGATCCACGGGGGATATATTTCAGCTAATATTTTCTAAATTCTTATAGTCAGAAAAGCGAATTAAATGATTTTTTTTGTTAAGGAAAGAGATGGACCCTGGGTAGCATCAATCGTTAATCATGATGGCAAAAGATATCAACGCGCTCTTTTTATTGTGATTGAAAATTTTACTGCCAGTGGTTATGGCGGGATCGAACCGATTACCGAGGGTCATATTTTAGTCTGTACGATACTCATGGTTCTTGGAAGATTGTTTGAGAGCTACATCATAAGTAAGAAAATATTGAAAAACTTTTTGCAATTTGGTAGTATATAATTACCAGTACTAAAAATAATGTCTAACCTTTTTTTAAGTAATGTTGCTGCAAATAGTTGCGGATAGAAAAGCTTCTGAATCTAAATATGAACAAATTGTGAATCAACTTTCTGCTTTTGCGAGGCAGAAGCAGCTGCCTGGTTACATGAAGCAAAGGCTTTTGGCTTATTATCATTTTCGCTTTAGAAATAGTTACTTTCGAGAAAAAAGAATTTTGTTAAATTTATCCGGTTCGTTTGATCGATAATGATATAAATTTAATAAATCCTGCTAAAGCATGTTTTAATCGACTTGCAAGTAATATAATATTATTTTCTTTCAAAAGATGCTTTACGTCAAGAAGTTATTTTACATTCGTGCAGACGCCTCGTTGAAAATGTCGAAATTTTTCAAGATTTACCAAAACACGTATTGATACTGATAGTTTCAAATTTAAAACCAGAATTATACTTGGCAAAAGATATGATCATAAAAGCTGGCACCCAAGGAGATTGTATGTTCTTTTTGTCGAGTGGAACTGTTGCTGTCTTGACACCCACCGGAAAAGAAGTATTTATATTTTTTTTAAAATAGTTAGTGATTGGTAAAAATTGAGAAAGATTGTGTGTGGTACAGGTCTGTTTCCTCGAGGACGGCGCTCATTTCGGCGAAGTGGCGCTTCTGGTGCAGGATCAACGTCGCGTGGCGAGCGTCGTTGCCGTGGAGGTCTGCGAGGTCTACCGCCTCGACCGCAAGGATTTTCGAAAGTGCATAGCCGTGCACAGTGATCTCTTCGCTAAAGTCGAGCGCATCGCCACTGAACGCATGCAGCGCACCGTCATGATCGAGGAGCAGCACAAGCGCTCTACCTTGCACTCGAGGAGCAGCACCAGACAGTCCAGACAAAAGTCACAGAGGTTAAACCTTTGAAAGTTAAACAACAACCAATTGATATTTTCTCCTGTTTAATTCATGTATTTTTAAGGACCTTAAATATATATATATACCTCATCATCGTAGAATCATATATTAATCCTTATCCTAAAATACTAACAATTACAATAAAGATCTGTGTTTGCTATAGAAGATTTTTTTTACGATAGCATTGAAGTGTGTTTGACAATACACGTCTAACGATATATAAGATTTTTAAGATATGATTCATATATGTTCTTTTGAAATTTGCACCTTTAAATCTTCATATACGCCTTGCCTCTCCGCGCTATACGTAGACATACTTGTCTTTAAAAATCCGCATTATCGCTGCTGCTGCTGTTGCTGCTTCCAAGTCTTGAAGAGTGATTTACATCGGAGATATGATTATTTGTTGAGCACAGCATTATAATAATTGAATGTTATACAATATTTTTTTGAAAAGCTGAATTAACATGAAGTTTAAACATTTCTTACGGTGATCTAATATATATATATATATATATCTCGATACGCGAGGTAAGTTCCCGAAACAAGAAACCAAAATGATCCCTGTCAATTGTTTCAAAGTGTATATAGTGATGATATGATCGATATTACGGATTTATAAAAACTTGTCCTTTTAACCACTATATTTAATAGATACATTTGAATTGTCCATCATTAATATTTTCCGTTCTAATCGGCGATATCGATATGTTGACTTTTTTTTCAAACACGGGAATGATTCGAACGTAATGCTCAAATTTGAAATTCGATGGTTACGTCTATTTCTACGTCTGGCGGATTCGTACAAAAGTAAAAGAAAGTATAAAAGTTTCGCTAAAAGGTTAACGTCAGTAGTTTTGGAAGATCGGTTTTTACAAGTTCTTTTAGTAATTCTATAGCTATATTTATTATAATTAATATGGTCACTGCTTCACTTTATAATAATGTAATTATTCTTAATAAGAAAACCTTTAAAAAAGAATGCCGAATGCTTTCTAAGAAAAATCCTATTAAATTATCATCATCTCAGCGAATCACGTCAAAATGTTTATGCAGTAAACTGGTTTCTTATGAGTGATTAATATTTAAAATGTACAAAATCATTTAAGATATAATTATAGCATTCGATAATCTTTCTGAAAATTTCCTTATCGTATCTAATAAGGCACATGATTCGCACTGAAATTGAAAAAACGCAGCTAGAAATATTTATTATTACTAAAATTATTATATGACTTTTTGAATATAAATGCCTCAAACTCAGTGTAAATTGAAAAAATGTATCAATATATCAAGATTATATTTCATTTTTATACAAATAAAATGGCTTGACATTTCGATGTCATAGTAAATATTTAAGACAAAAATGATACTAGTCACATTTATTTGTTACGATAACATAATAAATAGAATAAATCCATTGTTACTTCAGTTTTCAGTTTACACTGATGCTTTTTTTTTAAACTACAAATAATCTTGAATGAAAGAAATGTAAGGTAATCAGCAGATTAAATTATGACTGTACTATTGATGCTTCAGGAACAAAATCGTAAATGCGACATTGTTGTTACTTAACCGTAGCTTTGTCCTTCAATAAATTGATTACGAACATTTATATAATAAAACTGTACAGACACGAAGTTCCTCATTATATTGAATTCGACATCAGTTTCCTTTACAAGGATTTTTTGCGATTATATGCCGTTGTTAATTATCTATCGATAAAACTCATTATCGCGTGGCCAGCTACGATGTACACAAATGTTCGTTGTTACAATACAATATAGGTATAATAAACATTAATAATATTATTAATCCTGACAATATAGCAAAAAAGTTTGCGCATAGTTATTATATATAATAAAACTATTTAATACTTTACAATATAACATGGCTGTAAGCTTAACACATATATAAATGTCGTTACCTTATCATGCATCTCAAAGAATATAAAACATTTAAAAAAGCAAAGTCATTGGTACTGACAGTGAGCACGACTTAATATGCCATTCACAATATAATAATCAGTATCAAAAAATAACTCATTATAGTATATTTTAAAAATATTTACGTTTCAGAAATCCACTACTCGTCTAATTGTACCTTAACAATGTAACAGCTTATAAAACTTTGAAATGTAGACAGTAGTGGATCAACCACTAATTGTTATAAAATCAATAATTAATAAGTGGTAAACTAGTTTTATTTAACGCGACCGAATCTTTTATAGCATTAAAACGTCATTTTTAACATAATCTGTATACAATTGGTAAAAATTATTTTCGTAGAATCTACTTAAATATATAGTTATACTGCATTTTTTCTTTCAAACGTCAATGTTTATGTCAGTACAATACTTCGTATTACTTAAAATTAGTCTATAAATCTCTTATCGTATCTATTATCTGAGATGTATGGCAAAGGTACAATGGTTGTATTACATTATCTACTATAACGTTCAAGAAATTTTACGTTCATGACACTGTTTTTACTGTCTACATAGTAACAATTACAGGCTCGCTTTTTACTTCTAAAAAAATATAAGAAAATAATTATAATAGGTAATTGATCGTATTTATGTTCTGCACTTTCAACATATCAAGTTTTTCAGCAGCAAAAAACGTGCCTATAATTTTCTTCTCAAATATTTCTATTTTCTAGTCACTGAAACTTTTGAGGTGATCAATGATAAAAAGACATTGTAAGGTCGCTGTTACCGAGGCAATATTGATAGCCTCGTGGGGGCATAGTTTGTTTCGAAACAGGCCCTTTGGACTAGGAATCAGCATTAGATCAGTCTATACATAGTCTCACATTAGACTATTGTATATAAATAAATCATTAAAAATTCTCCTTTTACAATTTTTGAATAATTTAATTGCAGTCCATATATAGACGACCCAAGGCTTTGGCAGTGTACTAAATTCGATTTTCCTTCATGTTTTCTGCTAGAGAGACGTAAAACATTTCTTGTTCATTTGAGGCGGGAAATATTCAACTATTTTTTGATTTTTCAAACAAGTGGCAGCCTTGGCAGTCGGGAAAATCGATTTACTTGCGCTTATATCGTCCAGATTCTTTTTCTTTTTTTTTTTACAGATAAGAAAAGAGGGACCTCTTTGCTCTTTGATTATCAGAGTAAGGTGGGATGCCTCTAGGAGGCAGTTGACCAGCTTCTGTACAGGACCGACAACAGAATTTCGCGTAATATTGATGTTGGCAGTATTGGGCTGCGACAATGAGGCTGCAGTTGGCTAAACGGATATTGTCCTGACAGAGAGGATCGATGTAAATACCTACAAAACGATAATTCATTTTTTACTTTATTTCATCTATTTACAATTTATAAAGATGTGCATTAAGAAAAACAGTTACCTGCTACGCGAATATCCACAGTTTCTGAGCTTCGCGAATATTGGTTGACTCCTTCACATCGGTAGGTACCAGTATCGTTGACGTTCGCTGATTCAATAGTTAATTCGTTGGATTCTGGAAATAATCATTGATTAACGTTTTGTAAAAAATAATTATATTGAATTTGAAAGAAAAAATAAAGTTTTTTCAAAAAAATTACCAGAAATCCTAATGCGTTCATCTACTTCGATAGGAATGTCATTCTTGTACCACGTAACACGAGGAGTTGGTGACCCAGTCACACTGCAACGTAAGCTGATTGGACCACCCTCTGGGAATTGCACTTGCGATGCTGATATGTTTACGTGAACTGGTGCTATTAGAAGAAACTTGACGTGAATCCAAAATATCATAGTATTTTTATAATAAGTTGAAAATTGCCGTTTTTTTTGTATTTACTATAAAAATAATACTATAAATTGATATTATATTATTTTAGTAATGGATATTATCACAATTAGAACGTGCATCTAAAATTTGAAAAAATCTACAGAGTACCTAAAATTAGTATTTTTAAAAAGATCCCATAACCATGTTAATCACAGATCTGCAAACATCGTGCGATAAAAATGCAACATAATATTTCCCTACTCTTTTAGCTGAAAAAGTTCTTGAAGAAATAATAAAAAATGTTGAAGCTCAAGCCATAGTTTGCCCAACTTACTTGGATAATTACTAGGTGCCGGCGTGGTAGTATTAATAGGCAGAACACCTGGTATCTCATAACGTCTAGTCGTGTATATTGGTGCGTAAGTCTGATTTTCGTGAGTCTGTGTTCTATTAGGTCTGTAAGGATAGGAGGGTCTCTCGGGTCTCTGTGGCGCCTGCACCAAGTACTTGGTGTACTTCTCTTGATCGGGTCTGACGTTGGCAACCGGTCCAATAGCTTGTAAAATGGTTGACCATTCAGCTGGCTTGCCTATGCCGTTAAAAGCATGGCAGGTGTAGACACCGAGATTACTAAGGGTGACCGAACGTATACGCAGGGTGTTGTCAGATTCCTGCTCGTAGTTTTCGGTGGATAGAGGCACCATACTCTCGTTGCGCCACCAGGTGACGGTCGGTCTAGGCCAACCGACGGCATAACAGTGCAGCACCGTCGGCGAGTTGAGGGTGACGGTGATTGGCCGGTTAGGCTCGTCGACTATGTTGGGCGAGTTATCGCTCGGTTCTGTTGTACGTGCAGATAGAGCCAATGGGAGAAAGCATGCCCAAGAGATTTTTTATTTAAACTTACGGTCTTAGACATTCAAATTCAGAGGCTTTACTATTCTAGGCTTATTCAAGTTAAGAATGCAACAATTAGACAACTAAAAACCATCTTTAAACTAAATCTATCTTTGAACCCTTTAAATCGTTTTTTCACTTTCATCTTAATATCGATCAAGTCTTTTTTCGTACATGCAAATTAATTTTACTTAATTTCAAGTTATTATTAATGAACACAAAAAGATTTTAGATTTAAAATTTTATATAAAATACACACATCAATTCAATAGACATGTTCATTTGTATTATTAAAAATAAATCAAGAAAATGAATATATCTAATACACATTAGTTAAAAAAAGAGAAAAAAATGTGTGTGAAAAAGCGTTTAAAGAGTCAAATAATAAAAGTTAAATAAATAGTGCAACATCATCTCCTTATACCATTAGTATTCCAAAATGCCACCCATTTCAATATTAGTAACAAATCACACTTAAGTCGGTAAGTTATACAATACAGTACAGAAGAATAACTTCATTAAAAGATAATGAATTAGTTTGGGGATAGGCGAATAAGGCGTACTTACCCGTGACATCTAATTGGTACTCTATTCTAACCGGAGTGCCGATTCCATTATCAGCAATGCAAACATATATTCCTTTATCATACGGATAAAGATTAATAATCTGTAATGAGCCATCCTGAAGAATTCGTCGTCTATTTTCATTGGTTCCAATCTGAATAAAGGGTGTAAAATGAAAATTTAGATAAGTAAGCTGCTCGTCGCAATGCAAGTGTTCTTCGATGAAATTGCCTGTTTAAAGTTAAAATTATTAAAAAAACTTACGACTTTAGCATCTTTCTTCCAAGTGATAACGGGCTGAGGGGTACCAATAACAAGACAGGTCATGGTCACGTATCCACCTTCCTGACCGCTGACGTTTGGCGAGGCCGGCTGCTCGATCTTAGCGGGCACGGCACCTGCAGGTATAACTGACTGTTGAGGCACGTATTCTGGTTGGCTGGTAACGACTTCTTCCGTTGCTGGACTCAGACACGATGTGCCACAACCGCTGTTGCAGCATTTTTGATCGCCAGAGCAGTCGGCGTCCGAGTTACATTCCTGGTCGCAGCGTGTGCTGTTCGAGACTACTGGGCATCTGCCGGGCTTTGATACTGCAATAAAATTAAAATTATTATGACATTGTGAGAGCTAGGTCATTATTTTTATTTGGGTATACAAAAATAATTGCACTCTAAAAAAATCCAAGCTCCAAATAAATGCGCTTGAACATCGTTGTTAGTAAAATCACCTGGATTACAGATGCCTTTGTATTCAGGACCATCTCTGGAGCCGACGATAGTAACAGCGCATTTCATTCCTTCGGGACAAGAGGTGGATTGGCAAGGCTCAACGCAGCGGCAGCGCTGGCAATTTTGTTGATCGACATAATCCTCCTGGCCGTACGGACAGTGTAGTTGATGGCAGTGTTCAGTAGCTTCGGCGCAAGGATCTTTAGTATCTTGATTGTCGTCGGGGATAGTATTGATTTCTGAAATTTTCAATTTCTAATAAGTTTTCATTGCTAATTATGTACGACAGCTTTAAATTAAATCATACTAAAAATGAATGAGAAAGAGAAATTAAAATGTACTAGCAAATTATATTTACAATAGCGTCATTAGCGAATCACCTACGATAATCTAATAGAGAATATTTTATGTACATAAATGCGCAAATAATATTTACAAATAAATATGTTTGATTTATCTAAATATGTACATACATGATAATAAGCAGACGTTCGATATGCATTTTTAAAAACATATATAAAATCTAATTTAAATGGTGACATTATCTTATTCTATATTAATTAGAATAAAATAAATCAAAGCATGAAAATATTCCAAAAGTAATTTTTCAAATTAATAATTTTTCCATCTAATATTTGCGAGAAGTTAATTTGTATCATATTAATAAACATGTGCATATCACGCCATTGAAAGTTAAAAAAAAATCTACTACTCTTTTTTCGGTAAACTTACGACGACAAACTTTAAGACAAGAATCGATAGTCTTGAAGTTGTTACGATTTCCACCGCAACCGGTGTAAATAAACGCTCTGCATGTTTGATATTCATCGTCATAATAGAATCTTTTGTAGTTTCCGACAGAGCAAGAGCCAATATCAACAGGTTCTTTGCAGATTGCTAAACCACAGTAGCACAATATTTTTGTTAGATCATTAATTCATAGTCATAGAGTAATGTAGTATGTTAAAAAATTGTTTACAACTTTAGCACTGTTAATTAGCTTGAAAATTCGATTAACGAATAAGTTACTCACTCAAATCGGAAAGCGCTGTTTTGTTTCCGGTCTGCGCGGGCTCCTCGTGATGAATGCAAACAGACTCGCACTCGTTACGTGAGCTGAAGCGATTAGCATTTCCTTCGCAGCCACCGTAAGTGAATTCGCGGCAAACACGGGAAGCTTGATCATAATAGAACTTGGGGAAAGCACCTCGGCAGGGACCTTGATCAGCCGGTAGATGGCAAATATCTACGAGATTCGGTTAAAGTTAATGAAAAATGTCTTGTACATGTGAATTTGAAAAGAACAAGAAAAAAGAAAAGAAAAAGTATCTGCTCACCCTGCTCTCTGAATTTTCCGCAAAGTCTCTCGCACTGCTCCTCGGTCTCGTATCTATTTGCGTTACCCTCACATCCGCCATAGATAAAGGCCTGGCACCTGCCGTTATCCTTATCCCAGAAGTAGGCCGTAACCTCTCCATCACAGGGCCCGGCCTCGACAGGCTCGAGACAGGCCTGGCTAAGGGGAGCAGTCGGAGGAGACGGAGGAGACGGAGGAGGACGCGCTGGCTGCTGCGTGGGTGGCGAGGGTCGCTGCTTACGACAACGGTGTTCGCAGGTGCGCAGCTCGTTGAAGCGGTTCTTGTTACCCTGGCAGCCGCTGTAGTCGAACTCGTAACAGGCGTCAGCCCTGCGGTCGTAGTAGAATTGGGGCACCGAGCCGTTGCACGGCCCAACCAGCACCGGCATGCTGCACGGATCTGAAGGCCAAAAAAGGGTGGACGGATTATAGAAAGCGAGCAGAAGATTAGCTTTGAGCCCTTCTATTATTTATCATGCGATAGAGGGGATATTAATAATAGCCGCGACGGATTCCTTTGACAGAGGCTATCATTTTTCCTCGGAATCGGGCTTTACGATGACGAATGCGGCCAACAGAGCTCATTACTATGGAACCTCTGACTCTATTGAGACTAAACGCTCTTATTTATCAAAAAAAGCTCTTTATAATCTCTAAATATATTTTCTACATTTTCATTTAAAAGTACATTTTTCCAATCTGCTTTTAATTAATGTTTATTAATTTATTTTTACGTAAGTTTTATTAAACAGTTTTTTCTACCTTGAACATCTCCACATCTGTATTCGCACTCTTCGCGCGAATTGAAATTGTTCCCATTGCTTCCACAGCCACCGTAGACAAACTGTTTGCAAATTCCTTCTCTACTGTCGTAAAACCATTTATTTTGATAGTTTTGACATGAACCTCGTTGGTCAGGTAAGAAGCAAAATTCTAAAAGTAAATTATTTATTATTTATTTGTGATAGCATAATTAAATTAAATGTTTAATTATTTGAATACTTTATCATGAAAAAACACTAGTTTAAATGTTATAATTATACGAGGGTATTATTAGGAATTATTGAAATTTTAATATAAAAGTGGTTAATGAAATTATTCACGAGAAGAAATCAATACCTGATTGGAATTCTATTTCTGGCGTAGCAGGTGTATTTACTGGGTTTTCGCATCTGTTCATGCAATCGTGTTCCGTATGGAAATTGTTATCGTTTCCACCACAGCCACCATAATAAAACTGTCTGCATCTTTGCTCATAAGAGTCGTAATACCAGCGCTGAGTATAGTTATGACATTCACCAAGGAGTGCCGGCAGCAGGCATATATCTTGTTCTATTTTATAAAGTTTAATAATTTTATTTTAAATTTAACTATCTTTATGTAGAAAAATTTTTAATTACGCAAAAATTTAGTTTATTGAGCTATTTTTACATAAATTAAAAAAGATTAATACTAAAAATTTAATGAAACATCTCGATAAACTAATTTAATTGATGAAACAAAGTAGTAATGAAAAATCAATAAAATTAAAAAAAGATAAAAAAAAGTATTTAAATTGAAATGAAAACTTTGTATGTTTAATAAGATTCAAATGTCTAATCACTAGGGTTATGACTACTACTGTAAATAAAATTAATACTATCAATTCTTCTCATATATATATATATAATATATATAATATATAATATA
>JAPYZA010007565.1:0-10018 GCA_030522685.1 Eupelmus azureus | reverse complement strand
GTTGCCCAAAGCCTCAAAGAGTCTGTTCTGATAGAAGATGGTCTTAGCTTCGTCAGATTTAATTTGGGCTTCTTTGCGCAGTGCTATAAATTCTGATAAGAGCTCATCGGATCTAATTCGTTTGTAGCGTCTGTAAACCGCGTCACGTTTCTTACACAGTCTTTGCAACTCAGCGTCAATCCATGGAGGTCTTCCTTTATGAGGTGTAAAGGTTTTAAATGGTGCTAATGTGTTAATGGCCTCCGTTAGGTTTGAGCTGAGCTGACTGAGTGCGAGATCAACATCCGTAATATTTGACTGAAACAGCGACCAATCGCAACCCCTCAGGAAACTAGCCAGCTCGTCATTATTAATACTACTGAAGTCACGATATTAAAAAGTGTCACTGGCCAGCTCCCGTGTTGGAGCCGCGATAGTCACATTAATTATATTGTGATTATTATGCCAAGGCGTGGGGTCATTTTCAAAACCGACGACGTTGTCATTGCTGTCCACGAACACGACGTCTATCCATGTGCTCGGCACACAATGGCTATGTTTGTGCGTAGGACATGCGATAATTGGCGTATTAGATTAGCATCTGGATTATCTTTTAAAAGGTCGCCGTTTAAGTAACCCATGATTATTTTTTGGCTAAAATTAAGCGAATGGTTTCTCATGAGTTTAAGCATTTCAGAGTCTCACCACGGGATACCAGGTGGTCGATATATAACAGATACAAATAAGGGAGGGGAGCTACCCTGCTGCAACGAGACCATGATGTATTCCGGCTTTCCGGGTTTACCCGGAGCCATCGTGTCAGAACATTCGAGAATTTTAACCTTATAATAGTCACGCAAGACAAAATTGAAAATTGTACATAGACAAAATTGATTTTTAATTTGATTTTTAATACATTTTTTACATTTTTCGTATATTAGATAGTATACGTAGATATTGATAATAATTTAGATTTCAGATTGAAAAATTTCTTTTAGATTGAATTTTTTAGATTTTTTAGATTTTTTATTTTTTACAGTAGTAGTAGCTTAGATTCTAGAGAATCATTTTTTAAAATTTATCATGGATGAGGGCAATTTTATTGATGACCCTGTTGCTTTTAAAAGATTTCTAAATGAAAATTTTTCGTATGCTACTAAATCCTTTGTAGAACAAGGTATTATTGAGGACAAAAAATATATAGTCTTCTCTAACGAAGCTGCAGCTTTTGGTCGAGAATTGACTGATAAAATTATGGAAATCTTTAATGATCTTCAGTTGATTAACTCTTATGAGTAAATCGAGCACAGTGAATTAAATTAAGAACCTAGTTCAACACATTCTCAGGGTTTTGAAATGCTGGATGATGGCTCTGGTAATTCTTTAAAAAAAATGAATTGTTAAAAATTAATTAACTATCTTAAACGATTTTTAATTGAAAATTCTAACAATAAATTAGTTAATGTATATAATTTATTTATTAACCTTTAGAGGACAGGAGAGCTAATATATTGGCGCAACCCGTGATCGACACTTTACCCACGACCAATCATAATAATATAAGATACCTTTTTCATGCATTTTCTTAGGCTGATAACGCAACCCCAATCCCCGTTCTCTAAAGGTTAGTAGATAAATAAATAAAAAATGTACTTACTATTTATATTAGATGAAGCCAGAGACTCACTGCAGAGAATGACTCATATCGAATCAAAATATCAGAATTCGAAAATGATATCTCTTGTTTAAAAAATATAATTAGTAATCTTGAAACAAACAATAATATTTCTTATGAAATCAACAGTTCCTAGGGCAATACCAACAATAAGGATATTGCTTAGTTAGTGACGGTCGCTGAGTCAACTCCCATAGCATCTCATGCGTTGGCCGACAACACTCGCCCACGTAAAAATAAAAAGATTTATCATGACAAAAAGCGCGCTCAATACACTAAAAACTATGCTGATCGCAACTCCAACTGTAGTATACCGAACAACACTGATAGCACTATTCCCGGAGCACAAATTAATCGGAGGGGTGATCGTGGGAGTAGGGCGCTCGTCATCTCCGGCTACGTGGACTGCAAGGCAGCTGGCGTCCAGCCGGTGGATGTGGTGTTTGCCGTACTCCGGACTCTCTTACCCTCTTTCGGAAAGTCTAATATAACTTCTGTTCATGAATTGCGTGCTACTGCCAAGCGTAATAATAATGGTTCCGGGAATGGTGTCAAGCCCAAAATCAATTTCACTTCACACCTGGGCTCGGGAGCAAACATTAATACTACTACTAACACGGCCGACGCGGAGAGGCGAGGAGGCGACTCTACTTTAGGACTACCTTCACTGCTTGTGCAGCTGGTCGGCAGCACTTTAGTTAGATAGATAGATAGATATGAACTTTATTGCACAATTCAGTACATTATATGGTGGATGAGGTTATGGATGCAAAACATAAATTTACTTCACTTAATGTAGCCGACATTGATCTCTTTCTCCTAAATTCTGACAAAATAAAAAAACTACATCATCGTCCAATTTTTGTAAATGAATATTTAGATAGAAATAATAATAAAAATTTTCAAAATCTTAAAATATTAGCCAAAAACCTTGGCTTTCGATTTATCTGGCATCGTCAAGGACGATTTCTTGTGCGTTGGAGAGAGGGAGATAGAGCGTATACTTTTAAAACTGCCCCAGACTTGAACGTCATACGCTCTAACAGCCAAACTCAGATGCGACCTGCCAGCATAGAACAGAACACTAAAAATTCACTAACTACTGATCAGAACAATTTGTTAAATAATTATGAAAAAGAAACCAACACTATGAATGAAATTGACATTGATAAGATTTCTAAAAAGAATTGACTACATGCTGGCAGGGCTGGCCGGCCGCCTGGGGGATGGGGTACTATCAAGGCGGGGTTTGTCAATTTCTCCTTACTGAAAGCTCATATTGATCATCTCCGCCATTATCTTATGGACCATCCCACTTATCACCTGTTTGGGGCGGCAGGGACGAAGCTGGACGATGCTGTTAGTGACGATGTCGTTCAAATCCCTGGTTATAAAATTTTTAGACAGGATAGGAACTCAAATGGTGGTGGAGTTGCATTTTATACACGAGACTATTTTAAAGTTATAATATTAGCCACTTCCAATGCACATGTACAGGGCAGATCGGAGATACCTGAATTTATAATGGCCTTGGTGCAACAGGGCAGCATTCCACCAATATTTATATCTGTAATATATCGCCCAACAGGTAGGCCGCTTAATGATCCAACTTTTATAAATACATTAAAAGAAAATTCGATAAACTACAGTCATAACATCATTATGGGGGATTTGAACTGCGAATTACTTAAAGATGGACATGACGCGAACTATATACGTAAATTAACTAATGAACTCTCGATGCAGATCGTCCAACATGGTCCGACTCATAAGCACAGCCCTTATGTTTCTAGCACATGGATTGACGTGATGTTTGTTGATGACAATGACACAGTGCTTGACTATAACAATCATCCCCCAAACTGGCATGGTCGTCACCATGTACTTAGTGTCACTATTAAAACGAAACCTCAGGAACTGACCAGTGAATGCTTTACATACCGTCACTTTAAGAATATCAATAATGACGAACTAGTCAGCTTCCTGAGAAGCTGTGACTGGTCGAGGTTTGGGGATGAGGTGTCTGATATTGACGCTGCTCTGGACCAGCTCAGCTCAAATCTTATGGAGGCTGTTAATGTGCTTGCGCCACTGAAAACTTTCACACCGCGCAGGGGCAAGCTTCCGTGGATCGATGCTGAGCTCCAAAGATTGTACAAAAAACGCGACGATACTTATAGACGGTTTAAGCCAGTTGGGTCTGATGAGCTCCTTGAAGAGTTCTCAGTGCTACGCAGAGGCACAGATAAAAACAGATGAAGCCAGAATAAATTACTACGTGAACAAATTATTTAATACCTTAGGCAGTAACAGAATCTGGGATGAACTGCGCAGCCTGGGACTCCTGCCAAGAAAGAGACTGTTTAATGCATCGATCTCAAGCGGGACTTTTCCGGCCCTTTGGAGGAGAGCGCACATTGTTCCTCTGAACAAATGTCCAGCGCCGTCTACTCCATCGGACTTCAGGCCGATTGCGCTACTGTGCTTTCTTTCAAAGATACTGGAGAAGATAGTACATATATCGGAAAATCTAGAGAGTAGAGGAGCCATCGACCCATTACAAACGGGTTTCAGACAGTATCACTCGACCGAGACAGCCTTACTGAAACTGACAGAAGACATCAGATTTGGGATGAGCAGGAGGATGGTCACTATCCTTCTGTTGTTTGACTTTTCTAAAGCGTTCGACACCGTCTCACCTGGTCGTCTATTGTATCGACTTAGGCGCCTGGACTTTTCAAGGGGAGCTCTCAGCTGGGTACAATCGTATTTATCAGGCAGAGAACAGCTGGCTGTTACCAGTACATCTGGTAACTCCCCTTGGATAGGAATGGACCTTGGAGTGCCACAGGGTTCTGTTCTGGGACCATTGTTGTTCTGGATATACATTAATGACGTCAGTGAGGCTTTAGGAGTGGGTCAGGTTAGGCACATACTCTATGCAGATGACCTGCAGATCTACATTCAGGTGCCGAGCGGTGATCTGGCTGAAGGCATAGCGCGGCTTGAGCCAGCTGCCGTGGCCGTGTCTGGGTGGGCGGCGGATGCGTCGCTCAGATTGAATACCTCGAAGACAAAGGCAATTATTCTTGGGTGTAAATGTTTAATTAAAAAGATTTATAAAATGGGTCATCCAGGTGTTCAGATGAGCGACGGGGTCTGTGTTCCCTTCTCTGACACGGTCACGAGCCTTGGTGTTGTGCTTGACTGCGAAATGACGTGGGAGCCACATGTAGATCATGTGGCTAAAAAATTCAATAGGGTTTTCTTAAGTCTGAGGTTCTTCCGCCAGTACACCACTGAGACCTTGCGTAAAAGGCTGACTATGGCTTTGCTGTTCCCTGATCTAGATTACTGCTCGGTTGTAAACCTGGACGCAACACTTGAACTGAGATGGAGACTGCAGGTCATGCAAAATTCCTGCGCTCGTTACATATATGGTGCTAGGAGGGATGATCGCAGCACTTCGTACAGGCAAGAGCTGGACTGGCTCAGAACTGACACTAGAAGAAATTATTTCGTCCTGATCCACATGTATAAGATTGTTAGGATGGGCAAGCCCAGCTACTTAGCAACGTATTTTTCTAAACATACACCTAGAGGTCCTGTGCGGGGTGATGTTACAGAGCTAAGGATTCCTCATGAAAGTACAAGTTTAGGAAATAAGTCTTTTAGAATTTATGGAGCAAAAATGTGGAACTCCCGTCCTGCATACGTACTCTTCCATCATTGTGTTCGTTTAAGAAAGCAGTGAATGCCGATTTATTTAGCCTAGACTAACTGATATGCTAATTCTCTGTGTTGTGGATTCTTAGTAAATTATTGATATGTCTTGTGGTAAGCGTCCTAATTTATTGCATTCTCTGTCGTGCAGTTTCACTGTTGTTTCCCCGTCCTAATTTATTTTATACATTAAGCGGGTATGAATGTATTTAAGTGTGTCTGGTTGGCGCGAGTATGGGCTGAAGCGAGTGTGTGACTTTGACTGTGATACTAGGCGCGATGCAATAATATCTGTGATCTGACCTCATAAGACTGATTAGAATTAAGTTTATCTTCTATTTTTATTTTTAAATTTACTATTGACTTTATCTATATCGCAACTCTTTTACATTTACTTTATTTTAATTGACATATACTAGCTACTATCGTTTTTTATATATACACCTAGGTTAAGTTTTTTTTCTACACCTTGGTTAAGTCGTATTTGACACGGTTCTTTGAGATCAGAGCTTTTGAAGTGTTGTGATGATTACTATGTCGACTGTTTTACTTTTGATATTAAATTTTAATATACCGTCTGATAGATATAACTGACCAAGATCTGTGTTAATAAACATGAACAAATGTGATTCTAATACTAATATATTAAGCTACTACCAATGCTGTGACCTATTCAATAGGTATTATATTTAAACTGCTTTCACTTTGTACTTAATTGGTGCAATAATAAAATTTATCTATCTATCTATTGCAATTTCTTATTCCGAAATTAATTCGGATCGCTGGACTCAGGAGGAGAAGGTACCAGGAGTATGAATAAATAAATGAATGAATATTTATTTATAAAAATGAAAATATATTATTTATTCAAAAAAGAATATTTCTCCTTTTAACCACGAGTACTTGTGTTTCTCTTCTTCTAAATATACTCAACGTCCAGACTAAAATCTAATTAGTAAGTCTAGATATAGCCAGCTGCTGAATAATATCAAGAAAACAGAGAAATAGCCCTTCCAGCTGTTAGGCCGCTCAACGAGCACTGATCTTTCCCGGATCGGCAAGCAAGTGACGATCCGGTGATCTCGAGCCGCCGAGCGATTTAACGGTAGAGGGGGAAGTATCTCGCCGCTCTCTCAATCTTACACACACATACCTCGAATATATACATATATAATACACTCTCACCGCGCGCTGCGATACTCGCGCTTCTCACACACCGCGGCGCGTAATTAAATTCATTCCGCGCGTGAATATTCAAATGCATACTCAGACACAATATATTAAATTAATGAAATAAAAATTCAATAAATAAGTAAATAAAATGATTATTGGTACATTACATAGTCCCCCATAATTAATTTATTTATTTTTGCATAAGAAAATAGAAATTCATTTATGAACTCCCACTTAGAAAATAAATAAGATAATCATTTTATTTTTAAATGAATAATAAATAAAACATAAAAAATAAAATATAAAACATTTATCACATTCAGTGTCCAATTACTTTTCACTGTTATTTTTTCTTTTGATTGAAAGTCATTTTGTAATCCATTTTAATTTTCACTTTTAACACTTTTCATTATTTGTATATCCGCGCACTTTCTATATTTATATATACCACTCGCATACATGCACACCATACGTAAAGGTATTATTTAAAAAAAAAAAAAACTCTAATTTCTATATACTTAATAATTTTTAATCATAAAAAAAAATCAGAATAATTAAAAAAAATATATAAACAAATTATATAGAAGCAAATTTCGTATGCAGTCTTCTATGCCTACGTAAAAAAAATAAAAAAAAAACAATAAACCATTAAGAAAAAAAAAATTGAACGAAAATTTTCCGGATTTCAGACTGCGAGACAGGGGCCCCACATTATTTTTGCACGAGCATGAGGTCGACACCGCGCACGCGCGATTCACATACACACACTTACACACGCGAAACCCTTTAGGGTCGACTTTCAGCGGAGCGCTCGCGCCGCCCTAGTGCCACTCTACACTTTAGCGCGTTCATGGCGCTGGGCACTAGGGAATTGCGCGAGCCATCTTAAATCGTAGCGCCGACAAAAATCAAATAGCGCGCGGATAGTAGATGGTGCAGACGACCAATAGCGGGCTCTTTGAGCCAATTGAAACGTTGATAGCGCTGACTGAGAGCTCCGATCACAATGGATAGCGCACCTGTTGCGCGAGAAAGAGACGGAGATAGAAGAAAGAGACAGATAGCGATCTGAAGACGGGCAAGAAGACTGAAGCGGCGAGATAGCTCACCATTCGTTGCTCGGACGCCGATTAAGAGAGTGGATGATTTAAACGCAGCAGCCTTGAGAGACGCCATAGTAAATTTTGCCAGTACGGGGACACTTAGTTCGAACCGTAGCGCCGACAGAGAGAAAAGAGAGAGAGAGGGAGAGAGAGAGAGAGAGAGAGAGAGAGAGAGAGAGAGAGAGAGAGAGCAGTTGTAATTGTTAAAGCCGAGGAGCGAGGAAAATCTTGGCGTTGGAGAAGTAACGGTGAGTGGGAAAGTTTTATTCCGCCTCCTGATTTTCCGCCTTCCCAGACGGCTTCGGCGAGTCGTCCCCGGGGAAAAATATTATAGCGCGTCGCGAGTGTGTGTTCGGGATAGCGAATCGCGGGTGAAGATTTATTAGGAGTTTCGGTAGTTTGATAGTATAGCGAGCGGTATCGGGAGTTTCGGCATGTCGCGATCAACATAGCGCGGACGTGGTGGCCATCTTAACGATAATTCGCGATCGAAACTGGATGTCGGGATAAGTTGTATTATTGTGATTGTTAATAGATGTGTTAAAGAATAAATGAGATAAAAGTGAGATTTTGTGTTGAGAAATCATTTAGCGAGTAGTTAGAATTTTGCATGTCATTTCAGGTGCCCTGCAGTGACGCGTTTGATAATTGATTGCGGTTTTAGTAAAGTCAAATTAACTTAATCATAATTTATTACGAGTTGCTTTTGGAATTAACTTTTAAATAAATGGCGCACTGCCGGTGCCAGCCGAGACCTCGCCAGCCCCGACGGCGAACGTCGGTAGAACTCCCTCTGGGAGAAAGAAGATCGTCCGACGGCCGGGATAGTAAGATTTTGGTAAGGTTTTGCGCGCCTCTCACCTGGCGCCCTTATTCTAAAAATTCGGTGAGAGGCCTAGTGCTCGGAGTTCATCGGGGAAAAATACTCGGTCACAACACTCACACTGATATTTGTTTCTTCTACTATCCCATCTTGATTTCTCGAAGTTGTCTAGCTTAGAAAACTCCTCCCAATCTATCTCAAATTCAGCGTCAATAAATTTGCGTTTTCTCTCGTAATCAGCAAGCATCGTTGCTTCTCTCCTCCTCCTCATGTCTCCTTCTTTCCATTATTTTTTTAATTAAAAATCTGAACTTTATCGCCAACTCGCTCTCCGTCTGAGTAGCTTTACCTACTTTTAGCCTTCTTTTCGTTCGATTTTTTTTCCATTTTCCAGAAGGAATAATAATTTTTTCGCCTTGAACTGGCTCCGCTGCCGTCTGCACCGCTATTTCCTTTTTCTGAACTTCTTCTCTCACTAGATTTTGAAGATTGTCGACGATCTCGTCGAACGATTTATCATTTTCTATTATAAGCAAACTGAGGCTCCTTGTACTTTCAAAGTCTCATATGTTACATATAGAGATCATTGCCCTTTTTCTTGCGTTTACTTTTATAGGCAAAATATGAACTCTTATATTCCAGATTTGAGTTATAAGTTGTATCTTATACAGCAAAACCGCGCATGCTATATAAGATACATACAGTGACAAAACTACGCATTCCCTGTATTTAATATTATTTCTCATTGTTTATTGAGAGAGAAAAAAAATTTATTTTAGATTCAATTTTTGGATTTTTTTTAGCTTTTCCAATGAATTTTTTTTTTTTTATTATTTACATTTTTTATTTTATTGATTTCTACGTCAATATATTTTTATGTCTGAGGCGTGAAAACGTCCTCTTTCTTGTTGATTTCTTTCGTCCACTAGAAAATAAGATGTTTACTTATTTTCCTCTGTATTCTATACGGACCTTCATAAATTTGCAAAAATTTTTGTTATGGATTTTTGTTCCATATCCGAAACATTGGCTTTAACTAATACTTCATCACCAATATTGAATTCAGTAAAAGATTTTTTTTTATTAATTTTATCAGTTTTGCCTTTATTTTTTTTAATTATCCTTTCACGAGTTAAATAAATTTTTTCCTCTTGGGAAATATCATCAGTATGAATATTCGTTCTCAAATAATTTTTCCAAATTCTATTTGGTTTAATATTTAAATGCAGTTCTAACGGCGTAAATTCAGTTGTCTCATGATATACGTCTTTAATGATATTTTGAATAATATTAACTTATTGAGCCCAACCAGCGTGATTTTCAGCAACCAACGTTCCAAAGAAACGTCCAAGCTCTCTATTTACACGTTCAAAAATGTTAGATTGCGGGTGACGTATGGATGAGTACGTTAATTTTATATCGTTTTTATCCAGTTTGTCTTGCCATTTTTTAGGCACGACCTATAAGGGAGTGACTTATGTTTTCACCATGGCAAAAAATGTAATACCTCAAAATCATGCATTTTGAGGTAGAAAACAAGTT
>JAPYZA010007564.1:0-10775 GCA_030522685.1 Eupelmus azureus | reverse complement strand
GGAGAAGATGGTGTATGCCGCCGAAACTCGTAAAAAGTGTGTTTGTTGGATTGTTTTATATTTTATGTTAGAATATTCTTATTTTTCTATAGTTGGGTTTATAAACAATGCGCAGCATATAACACTATATTACAAAATAATGTATACATATGTTCAGCTATGTTTATTGAGCCAGTAATTTTATTATTGTTTTCCATTATGTAGTTAATGTTGCTGTTTCTTTTTTTTATTTCTGCCAATTTTTTGATTGATTACATTCCATAAATTTTTTGAATAATTCATATCGGCTTTATTTTGTTCTTTTTTAAATAATTGTTTGGAATTGTTTATAGTTCTACTTAATATGTTACATTTTTTATAATCCTCTCTATTTGTTGTATTATTGGTTTCTTTTTTCCATAAATTATACAGTTTTTCTTTGGTCTTACAAGAATTAATAATGCTTTGGTTATCCAATTTTTTCTAGGTCTTATGCTTTTATTTTCTTATATAGAATATTCAGCATTGCTTATAGATGCTTTTATTTTAGATATCAAGTTATTTAATACTTGGTTTGGATCATTATTTGGCCTATGTTACGTCCGACCAAAAAGAGAAAATCTTTTCTCTCTTTCTGGACAGGGGCAACAAGGTGGCTGCTCATTTATAGGGGGAGCGCCCGGGCGGCTACATTTTCTTTCTCAACTTATTAATTCTTTACAAGGAAGAAAAAACATGCAAATCAAGGAGAAACAACAGTAATTAACCTTTAGAGGGTTTACTGTTTTCTCTCACTTTTCTATAGAAATCGAGTTTTTGTGATGTCTCACATCTCAAAACTAACACATGTAAAGGATCGATCATGGGCATGGCCCATATAGGGGCCATCCCGTCCTCTAAAGGTTAAGAGATAAAATGATGGGACTGGCTGCTTGACCGTTTAGCGATCGCTGGGTCGTCGGGCGAACGGCTTATGGTCTGCGGGAAACGAAGCGACGGCCCTCGTTTTGATTAATAAGAACAAGAGAGAGAGAGAGAGAGAGTAAACAGAGAGAAGGAGCCCTTGCTCGCGGAAAAGAAATAAACTACTTAATTAGATATAATAAAATAAAACGTTACCTTGTTCTTATGATGATGTAGGGTAGTTCAGCCAAAGAAACACTCTCGATTATTTCTTTCAAAAAAATTATAATTTTATTTCGGCTTTCCTTACAAATAGTTCCGCACCTTCTGGGCACTTAGAGCGATCGGAAAAAATTTTAATAAAATTAGCAGTTTCGTACCTTCTAGATACTTCGAACGATCGGAACCAATTTTAGCAAAGTCTGGATAGAATAGACTTTTTAACCTTTTCAACGTTACAAGCAAAACAGAAAGAATTCCGACAGAAGGCTCACGATGACACACGATCTGCCAGACCTAAGTACAAATTGACACGACGAAAAATTTTAGACAACTGAGCCCTCGGTGAAAGATTTTAGAACTGAGCTCTGGGCGAAAGATTCTAGAACTGAGCTCCCGGCGAAAGATTTTAGAACTGAGCTGCCGCCCGCGTGTGCAACTTCGCTTTTAAGTGTTTCCACGCCTAATCCCTTCTTCGGAGCATTCGATTTTCCCATGGCCCAAAGATTTTTGTTAGCCATCAATTTCGTTCGATAACATCGAGCCAAGTCGTAAAACTTGTAGCTTGACATGCGTATCCCTTTTCGCGTTCATTGTTTGACGGCGGTCAGTCCCAGGTACTCACGGCGGAAGCCGTTTTTCCATTTCGTGGAATTTTCGCGGGGGCATCGGTTTATTGCGCCTAGCTCGAGTAGCGCGTGCCGCTCGCCCGTGGAGGTGCACATCGGCAGTAGAGGCGTGCGCTGTCTTGAGCCTCATTGGCATTTTTATGACTCCGGGAAACAATGAGTTCCCTTTTTCCTCCTAGAGCTGCTTGAGTCTAGTAACCTTGACTCGATGTCGCCGAATTAGCGTCGCCGTGTCCAATCGTGTTAACATGATGTTTGCGTCGATTTTCTCGGATTCTAAAGATGGTAAAAATTGACCCGAGGCGGATCAGTCTTCTAGTCGAATACTAATTTAAGAAATGCGATTCCGTTCTGGCTGTTTGAATCTAATTGACCCGGGGGCTCGAAGGAATTTAGTTACCGCGTTTTGTTATAGTAAAGAAAAATAAAAATGGGCAGCATTTAACACATAAATCAGATCAGTTCATTGAGTTAGCTATAGACCTAATTTTTTTATAATTAATAATTTTGATATTATTTTTACTTTCATTCTTCCTAACCTTGTTTAGTGACATGAAAATTGAATAATGATCGCTGAAAGGTATTCTAAGAGAATAAATCTTATAGTTAATTTTATCTAATTTTATAAAGATATTATCGATACAAGAACCAGTGTTGCTCGTTATATCAGATGGTCTGGTTATATTACAAAAACCCGGGCAGTAGCCATGTTCCAATATAATATGTAAGAATTTTTGGTTTAATGTATCTTGGTTTAATATGTCAAAATTAAAATCCCCAATAATTAAACTATTTTTATGTTTTTTAATATTAATTATAAAATTTTTTATATTTAATAGAAAATGAGTGTTACTTATATCATGAGATCTATGTGGAGCAGAAAGCACAATTTCTTTATTATTCTCAATTGTTATTTTTGAATTAATTATTTTAAGGTTATTAATATTTATTACCTCTTTTGTTTCAGTTATGCCATCGCTAATGTTAACAACCAGTCCATCCGATTTATTTATATTACTATTGTTATAATACATTTTATAATCAATTATATTAAAATATGGCTCTTGCTAAACGTACGTAAGATTTAGTTACTAGAGCGCCACTAGATGGCGTCTCTTATTAATAACCCAATAACCCATAATACACTTGGGTTATTGGAGTTTATATTAGTAAGTGTGTTATAAGGGCGGGAGGGTGAGGTCTTTTCTAACGCACGTTTAGCAGAGGGGTTAAAATATTCATGGCGATCAAGGTTCCATGTTTCAGGGCAAACGATAATGCAAGGCTTTATTGTAAGACTTTTTAAAAAAACTTGTAATCTGTTAAAATTAGCATTCATGCTCCGTATATTTATACACAAAATTACTTACTTTTCTAAAGCCATGAATTCGTTTAAATCACTTATATTATCAAAATTAATGTCTTTATTAATAATATTATTTTGTAATTCCGTAATAAAATTAATATTATTATCCATTATTGCTTGTTCTATTCGTTTGTGATGAGGCTGGGCTAATTGATTGGGGTGATACCAACGATGCACTGCTAGATATTCTTGCCCTTCATTGTATTGTCAATTGCTGTCTCTGTGGGCGATCTATTTTTCCAAAATATCTCGGTATGATAGGCTGAATAGGATAATCAGTCATGTCAATACACTTTTTAAGTTTTGTTTTTAGTATTTCGCAGAGTTCAATGTCCGCTGCATTGTAGTTTATGTTATACTTCGTATTGAATTTTTTGTTGCTAAATTTGCAGTTTGGACATTTATTCGTTTTACTCATACACTCTGAAACTTGATGCGCACCACCACACTTTAAACACGCTGCTTGATTGTAGCATTTTCTACTACTATGTCCAAATCTAGCACAATTATTGCACGGATCTGTATTGATAACGTCAAAAACCTACAACTTTGATAGCCTATAAGTAATCTGCTCTTATTTTCTTTAATGTGTTTATAGATATGAGCTGTTACTTTAATTACTGCACTATTCTTTTTTATTAGTTTGTGACATAGTATGTCACATTGAGTCCAAGAATTTATTATTTTATCTAAGAAAATAAATCAAGCGTTAGAAATGGAATATTAAGGCGGATCTTGGGTTGAATAAAAGTCGAGTAGTATTAGTTAGAGTTAATTGCGCTAGTTGTTAGGAATATGGTTAATTAGAGGGATTAGTTGGCGAGTATTTTATTAAAGTAAGAATAGTTTAAGCAGAAAATAAAGTCTGAATAGTAAGTGGCGTGATGGTAGTTGAGGTAGATTTATAATAAATATACAGTCAAATGAGATTAGTTCAGGTGTCAATAGCGTGTTAAGATAAATAGAGTAAAAACAATTTTTAGAACTTAGAATTATTAGTAAGAGAAGTAATGTTAAGATTGTTAAAGTAAGAGCGTTACGCAGGTAGCGGGTCTCCTTCTGGGTGATGGCACTGGAGCCGGGTTTTATTGAATAATCAATCACTAATTTATGACATGTTAAATGTGTTTTGAGGTAACATGTGGGAAGGAGAGTCTACAGGAGTTAAAGAAAAGCAGTGGATATGGAGATGAAGCAGCCGTGGCCAGGAGCTTTGTTCGAGAATGTACGTGTGTGTTGTCCGTCGGAAGGGATATTCGTGTCAGTTGTTGAGATTGTTAAGAGGCAAACCACCAGGAGGTTTGCCTCGAGGATGCTCATTCCATCGAGCTACTTTCTTATTTTGTGTGTTTGTGTTGTGCTGACTTACCTCAGCACAACAGATTAAGTGTACACTTGGAGGTTATCTGTCGATGCTAACCTCCACAGCCTTGCAGCATTCGAGCCAGAAGAGGAAGGGAAATCACTCACTTGTGTGAGGGTCGCGTCGAATCCAGCTAGCTTCGCGAAGAAGACGCTGTCGAGCCGAGAGTTAGGATAGCACGAGGTGGCTAGCAGACGATGCTTACAGGTGGTCATTGGTAGCGCGCGGCGTAGACGGCTTCGCTGTCGCTGCGCAGGCGTCAGTCTTCGGCCATCGTCGAGCTTGCCCGTATGACGTGGGCAGGTGAGGCTTCGGTGGGGGTGTATACGTACACCTTCGTACGCGGTCGCGTGGGAGCGAGAAAGAGAGAGAGGCGCGCGCGCGCAAGTCGAGAAAGAGAGAGAGAGCGCGTGACGTCGCGCGTTGCTTGAGGCAGGCACTAGCGCAAGGCGCGCGCGCATGAGTCAAGGCGCGCTCACACGTATTAAGGCGTGCGTGCATGTAATGGTATGCCTGTGCGCCTGAAGCGGCGCGCGCGTATATGTGCCGCATCGAGGCTTTGCCTGCAACAAAGAGGCGTGCACACGGAATATTCCGCGCCTAAGATGTTTTTAACGAATTATCGTGCCAGGAATTCACTAGCGCGACTATTGCTGGTTTTCGAGCCTAGATGGCGCACCGAAATTATACAGTCGGCCATTTCACGTATTTTGAATGTCGCGCCGGGTAATTTAATCGATTATTGTAATCGATTACCAGATGGCGCGAGGGTGAGATAATTTTTGAGGCGTGATCGACTCTTTGTTAGGTGAAAAGCCAATCAGAGGGTTGTTTTCCTCCAAAATTGTTGACTCATGGCCGGATGCGGGTTCTTAATGTGGTTCGAGTCGGGGAAAGTCGAGTCGATAAGGGATTTTTAGCTAATGATGTGGGTTCGCGCCAGATTGATGGTAAACTGGGAGTCAAGGGTGGTAGAGTGCGCGGTTTCGGTGGAAGAAGAATCGGGGTTCCGCGTCACTTGCTGCCTGGCTGTCTTTAGAATAGTTTCGAGTAGATTTGTTTTTGCCATTAGGCCATTTTGGTTTTTTTTGTCTTTTGTTGAGAGTTCGAGTTCGAGGAGATTTTTCCGACGGTATTAGAGCGGCTTCGGTGAAGGTGGTGAGACCTTTTTCATATTTTCTTTGCTTAATTTCAGATGTTCGAGATCTTCTGGCCCGGAGTTGCGGTTTTTATTCTAAGTGTAATGTTATCGAGAGAGATCGAGTGAAATATTTGTCAATTAGGTTCTCCCTCGCGTGTCGCGTTTATGTATATTTGAATTTTGTGTTCGCTTTTTATTATTTTCTTTTAAAAAAAATATTTCTTGCGAATTTCCGTTATTTAGAGAAACGAGTGTTTTCATTTCGTGTTCCAGGTTCCAGCGTTGTTCTCCTAGAAGGACCGTGTGCGGCCGTCGCCGCCATTTTGTACGAACCCAAAAAGTTAAAGTCGTGGTAGACAGAATTAATTATGTGTCGTTAAAGTCAATTTATTCAATCCTATAGTTTTTATTTTGAATAAATAATTCACTTGTCATTTTTAATAGTATTCGAATTTGAGTTGGTTTTCTTTTGCGAGCCCGGTCCCGTTAAGTGTTATGTGCGAGTCCGTTATTTTCAGGTGGAGCAGGCCGGTACTTGATTTATGCTTTGTATCTATTAATTGTAGTGAATTTTGAATTTGAATTATATTTGCACTTAACGTTGTGATATAGCTTTTCGACGCGAAATCAATTAAAGAAAATGACCTTGCGCGGTCCTAAGATATTCACAAAAATATAATTAATCTTTTGCTCTAATAACTTACCACATTTATAGAATATTTTAATTAAGACTCGCCGTTAGTTCGCCATGAAACACTCCGCCGGACCACTGCGAGCGTTGCGCGTTTCGAGATTTACTTACTTGAAATACCGCGGCAGCTGCAATTAAGAGTGGGAAAAGGTTTACGAAATAACTACGCACTGATTTTATATTAGATAAAATAATGAAGCTATATTCTGAAACCCCCAGCCCTCGATACAATTTCTCCGAATAATCACTTTCTCGACACCTATGTCACGACACCGGATTCACTTACGTCGACTAAAATCTTCAACATATTCAATGAGTAATTCCTCCACAAATCTCCTTCTTCTGCTGATTGGCACTACTCTCCTCAAACTGCAAACTTCAACTTCAACTTCTACGAAAATAATGCCAAACACCGACAAAAACTAAAAAGAAATGCATCCATATATTCGTTTTTCAAGTAGTGGAACCGCTCCAGCATTTAATATAATGCTGAACGTTCCACTACGCTCAAGAGTCAGTAGAGAGAGACAGCAGTAGTAGCGCGCTCTCTCTCCACTGTGCGCTCCCACTCTCGCGCCGCGTGACGTCACAGCGCGCGCTTGTGTAGGCTGCCGCGGCTCAGTATCACTCGAGCCGTCGGCTAGCGCTTCTTCCTCTCTCTCTCGCTCTACCGCTGTCGTCGTCTCTCGTTCTCGCGCGCCTCGCTGCCTCGTATGCGTTACCCGCTCTCTCCTCGTAGATAGTGCGCGCGCCATCCTCTCGCGCCACCCATACACGCGCGCGTCCAAGCGTGCGCGCCTACTCGGCTTGTGTAGTTGAATGTGTGTGTACTAGTGTGTGTGCGCGTGCTGTTGCCGGGACGCAAAATGGCGGCGTCCAGGCACGCACGTGGCGAGGTATATCCTCGCAACGTATTCTTTTTTCACTTTGAGTCTGTGCTTTCGGCTCGATTAACTATTCAATTAATTTATTAAATGTTATATTGTAAATGACCGAGTTTTTTTTGTTTATTAATGAAACAGTAATTATTTAGTTTAATTTATTTAAATTTATCGAGTCTGCTCCTACAGCAACGGAGAGTTTTTCGCCGAGGGTTGCGCCAGGATCCGGCGTCTTTGCTCAACTTTGTCCCCCCCTTTCTCTTGACCAGTCTCATTAGTTAGTGAAATAATAATTTAGCGAGTCATAAGATCCGTTTGATTTATTAATTAATTACGGCATCGCAATTGTATTAGTAAATACATGTAATACTTTGTATTTGTCATCCATGTTGCTAAAATTCTTTTGTTTTATATCTTGTTCCATTTCTTTGTTATTTCCAAATGCTTTATCAATATTTATAATTTTCAATTTCGGTTTTGCTATGTGTTCTTTTCAATTTTGAAATTATTTGTTAATTTTCGAGTTAGAGTTTTCTCGAAATAATTTATAATTTCTTCGTTCATGCAATTAATTATCATTGTATCTTTGTTTCTATAAGTGACACTCTTAGTTTGAATTATTTTGTCTTTTGTCAAGTAGTGCAGTACTGTATTTTCAAGATTTGTGTTATCTTTGTCGTTAATTTAGCTTAGGTATTCTTTTATTTTTTGGTTTACATTTGTTATTACTTCTGCAAATTTTCTGTTCTTAGACTTGTTAACGTGTGTATTATTACCTTGCTTTTCTTTTGTAAGTAATTTATTTAGAATTTTATTTTTATCTTGTAGTTCCGTATTTAGTTGTTTCAGCAGTTGTTTTTCTATTTTTAGAAAATGAATTTCACTATAGTCTTCATACATAGTTTCATCGTGACCTTTTTGTTTCTCCAAATTTATTTCACTAATAATTTCTTGGTTAATTTTTTCCTTCTTGTCTAATTTTATTTCGTCAATGAGTTGCCTTGCTTCGTCGCTCAGTAATCCATATGGCAAATTTGAGGTTAAAGCTACGTTGGCATGGTCTTGACAAATCACTAGTGTGTTACTTATAAATTTTACTGGACTTCCAGCATTGTATTTAGTAACTAATTCATTAGTATGGAAAATACATTCACACAGTATACACACAACTGCTCTAACTTTTGTGTTTGGATGACACCTGTAATATTCAGTGAGAGAGGCGTCGGGCGGGTCTTTCATTCCCGACGACATGATGGCGAATTGACTTATGTGCAAATTATTAGTCCTATCGTATTTGAAAATGAATGTCACATTTATAAATTTGACAAGTATTACCTTTTTTCTACAAAATTAATCTATATGGTTTATAGTTGCTACTCTGAATAAAAATTTTATGTCGATGTGGTCTGAATTTATGAACCTATTGGCTTAATTACTTTGGATTAGTTGGTAAAAAGGCCAAAATTCGAAGTTTTCAGCTGACCATATAAACTAGGATACGTGTATTTTAAGTATAAAATGTTCTTCTAAAACATCGTATAATAACGGGTTTTGTCAAAGAGCAAAGAAATTTCATTATTTCAAAATTATTTCAAAGTAAATAGTATCGTTAATCTAATTTTTAATGAAGTACTTTAAATGAAGTACACTAAACAATGATTTTGACTAGAATCTTGCAGATACTTTGGTGAAAATATATGGACAAAAATTATGTCTTAATTTATAAAACAAAAATATTTTACGAAATCATAGTGAGTTTAACTCACGTTGGATGTCGCAATCAAATAAGTCATAGTAAATTTAAGAAACAGGTAGATTGGTACTGACCTTTTTAGAAACGTTGTTATAAAGTTGAAGTTGCAAAATCAAATCGATTTCTCTACAAGCATCACTTAATAAAAAGGCATTACATATTCTTTGCGCAGCACTCGTGTCTCCTCGAATCGAAAATGTAGTAGTGACGAGAGTGTCAACTAAAAAATCAGCTGGATTGTATAAATGTGGGCATACGTATCCTAAACTAAAATAAACAATTAATTATGATACGATTATAAGGTATCTAAAAATTCTATTTTCATGAAATAATAATATGAACCATGTTCAGTAGAATTTAAAAAAACAACTACCCTATTGTATTTATTTATTTGTAAAAATTACAATGCATTTATACACTAAAGCAAATTTGAACATACGAGTAATTCTCTTAAATCTGTAACTTTTTGCGTACAGGGTTTTATAACAATTCAAAAGTCTATAATTCAAGTTCCTTAGATGGCATACATTTCAACTAGAGCTTAAGCTTTTCGTTCCAAAAAATAGAATATGCACTCAAAATTTGGTGTCAATTGAAAAATAGTTATTTACCGTATACAATTTTATACGTCAAAAATGATGCTTTTTTATAGTTTTCTACACGTAATTCGTACGGTGTATAAAAAGTATCTTACTTTTGATCGTTCTTGAATTTTTACAGCATAATCTATCTAATAAAAACAACAGTTTAAGCATACTCCGATAGATGTGCTGTGCTTTATTAAGAAGTTTTAACATTGTTAAGGTATATGTAATTTTTATATGTATAGTGACACGTAGACTTTTGAATTGTTATAAAACCCTGGTACGCTAAAAAATAAAGGTTTCAGGTAATTACTCATATATGATTTACATTTTTATCTTCTGTTCAAATATAAAAATAAACAAAATGAGAGTACACTTTAGATTTTAAAAGTATAATTAGTAGTTATGGGGCGACTTTGGCGCGCCAAAACATTTTTCCACTCCTTAATCAGAGGAGTAGGGTGAATGACTTGGCGCGCCCAAGAGTCCCCACGTGACATTAGCTTTACACACAAACAGGACTCGACCACTGATAATCTAGTGTGTCTCATATCATATTTGTAAAAACTGTAAATTTTAACATAAATCTAAATTTGATTACGCCAATCGGTTTCTCTAGGTTTGAATAAATAACCATCCAAAAATCACCGCGATATCTTTAACCAATAATTATTGATTGAGTTCGATTTTTTTATCATTTCCGTATTTTTGGATGTATCGCGACGATTTTCGAATCGCTATGTATTCAAACGCAGAGAAACCAATTGGCGTAACTAAATTTCGGTTTAAGTTAAAATTCACATTTTTTTGAAAAGTGATATGACGTCACCCTAGAGTATTAATGCTCAAGTCAACTCGGAGAGGTGATATGAAGAAATGGTCGAAGAACTGAGCGAATATTTTGCTCGTATTCATAGTGAATATACATTTTTAAGATTATTGGTATAAATGTTCCAAATGTTTTTTCATATAATAGCTGGGGATTTTTTATTAAAAAAGAAATAATCTGGCACTACTTCATTAGAGAATAAAAGATTTCTTGTATAAAAAAGTTTGCCTATATTCAATGTATTTCATCGATATATTAAATTATCGATAATAAATTTTAACCCAATCAAATCACGGGATTATAACTTATTACTATCCTCATGTAGGGTATCAATAAAGTGTGCGAGGTAATACCTCGCCGAGCGCAACACGTGTTCGCCTGGGCGCCGCCATTACGCGTCCCGGCAGCACATCTGCTTCAACTCACTCACACATACA
>JAPYZA010007563.1:0-17153 GCA_030522685.1 Eupelmus azureus | reverse complement strand
CGAAAAAATCACAATAAAATTACTAGCTTCACTCTACGCACCCTATAGTACATCATCCAACCGAGTCAAAGGCCTCACCTCACCAGTCCCCAGCCTCATCCAACTATATACACCCAAACTCGCAGATTCCGCAAACCGCACAGCCGAACTCGTGTAGACATTTCAGCCGGGCCCCGAACTGTCCCCTCGTTAATTAAATGGTTTATAGGGGGCGCTCCGCGCATGCTCCGAACCGCGCATCCCCCTCCAACTTCGGAGCTTGCATATTCGGGGCCCTATACATATATATTCAATTAGCCACGCGCCGCTCTCGTGTATACATATGCGCTCGAGAGAGCTCGGCCCGCGTGTTCCGAAAAATATAAGCCCGTGGGCCCCTTAGAATACGGAGGAGCGCGCGGCCGCGATTAGAATGAATGGCCCTTATAAATCAGGCCCCTCGTTGCCGTGTTCGGAGGTCCCGGTTTCCAGGCTGGCTTTTATTCGCGCGTGCGGGGGATGCAGCTCCGGAAACGGACCGTTTTTTGCTTGTTGGGATGCTGCGGACAGTGAAGAGGTTATGGTAGCGAGAGTCCAGTTAATAGAGGGTACATACATATACGCTTGTCGACTGTTTGAGGAGTTATCGGGATCGGAAATTTCCTGTATTCAAATTTGAAAAGTTTCTTTTTAAAAGCGACGAACTGAACGATTGTCAAGGCGAAACGGAAACGAGCACGTAAACACCTATTTTTCGAAAACGGAGAGAGAAAGAGCGCACAAAGGCCGTATATACATGCTTAGTAAGCGAGCCTAGAATAAATTACGTACAGTCAAAAATAGGCCCCATATTCAAAAGTTTCGAGAGTGCAGGAGAGAGAGAAAAAAATCCGTTCGTCCGCCTTGAGCCGAAAAACGGCACTTTTTTTGTCGCGCAGAGGATGTGAATGGCTCGCGGGCTATTGGGAAGAAAGTGTCGAATGTGTATCCGGCTGGGTATAGAATAGGAGGCGCGCGAGGATCTTTGTTTAAGCTGCGTTCTGTTTGTCGATCTTGGACGTCGTTGGATGAGCCGGGAGAGGAGAAAAGTCGAGTTTCCTGCCGAGTGAGTCAATGCAAAGACGCGATCGGCTACGTCTCTGTGTAACTTCTCTACGCCGGTTTTCGAAGCTGCCTCTCTGACGCGTCTTTGAAATCCTTTGCTTTCAGCTAAAACGAAGGCTTTCGACGGTGTCACGTTGACAGTGTCGATTTAGTACAAAATGAAGCTATTTATATATTATATTTGTTAAATATCACTGTCTTTGGTTGTTGGAAGAAACTAGTTGAATCAAACAGCTTGTTTTCTAAAATTTCAATCGAGAACCAGTTATTACAACAATGTCCTCGCGCGCCAGCATAATCTCAGCCGAGAAAAGAAACGCCGATAATTTATGCATCACCGAACGCAATCGAATAAAAATTTGTAAAACTAGTCGAACTACGCCCGCCGACTCGCCCTGCGCAATCATCCTCCCCCCCTCCTCCCGCGCATAATTCCGCCTTTTTCAAAAAGCCCCCCTCCTTCCATTCTTGTTTCTCTCTCATCTCGCGCTCGCGATAAAATGATATTTTACGAGCGAGAGCGACTATTTTCGGAACGGCTCACGCTCTCGCGGAACGGCCAGTATGTTAATTCGCGCTGATGAGCCCATCAAGGAACATGCACGCGCCGCCGGGACCCTATCCGCTTACACGCACGCTTATATATATGTATGCCTCGAGTTTCGCGTCATGAGTGCACGGCGACACGCGCGGAGTTCTCTCTTTTTAGTTTTTTTTTTTTGTTTTGGCGAGGAGAGAGTGTAGGGACGGAGTGGAGGGATGCTAGCGGCGTGAGGTGGATATATACGCGTTTCGAGGCGGGTAGAATGCCGACGTTTCGGCGCCCCGAAAAATCAGCGGAGATGCGGGAATTAACGAGATGTTACACCGGCTGTGGGGATAAGGGGGCGGGCTGATTTGGGCTTGTTTATTTTTTTTCGCTTTTTATTTAGGTTGGTGATTTTTGTTTTTTGGCTTGTTCTGTGTTTCTTTGAGTGTTGAATGTGTTAAGGTTATTGGATAAGTGTGGGAGTGAATTTGGTAGCGCTTACGGCATTTATCATTTTGAAGCATTGAGTGGCAATAATTGATCGAAGCAAAAATAATTCGAATAAAAGATAAGTTTCTTTTTATCCAGCTAGGTATAGGATTTTAATTAATCAAGCTTAGCCATTCAATTTTGTTAAATTCTACCAGGCATTAACAAGAACCTAACTAAAATTATATGGTAATTTAATCGACCACATAATGAAGATAATTTAATTTTATCCCGCCCGTTTCATAATGATACAAACGCAGAAAAAAACTCATCACCTCGCTAAATTTGAAAAAAAGGTAACAAAAATAAACCTCATTCAAAAACCTCCACCTTAAAAAAAAAATCATCCAAACTCCATCCAAAGCCCGCGCACTCAGAAAACGAATCCACCAGCCAGCTCGTGCAACCACAGCAATCCACCGGCTCGGCAGCTCAGACCGGAAAAGCTCCCCACTTCCCACGCACTTACACTACATACATCCCAGCCAGCGACGGGCGCAGGGAGGGGGGGCCTCGTTGCGAGCGCACGCGCCGACAATAGAGCATTACGACGCGATGCGCGTCTATATAGTGGTGGAAAAAATGGAGTACGCGCGGGCGGGCGGCGCAAGTGCGGCGCAAGCTTAGCGGGCGGCCTATGGTAGTACGTCGCGCGTCGCGCGTCGCCGCGACGTATACACGCCAAAGAGGAGGGGGCGGGTTCTCCCCTCCCCCCTCTGATGTGCGCGCGAGACGACGAGAAATTAGCGAGCGCAAATCAGACGGCTGGCCCCCTGCGCAAGCGCGATGCCTCGATTTTATGAGTTTTGCTCTGTGCGACTGTGTTGTGTTGCTGCTACTGCTGGGGGGAGCTGTTTTAAGGAGATGGTTTGTGGGCTGGGATAGTGTTGGGGGTTTTGATGGGGTTTAAGGATTTTTTGGAGATTGTTTTTTGATATTGAAATTTGAGAATTAGTGTCGTTGATGTTAGGCGAAACTGACTGGGTAAATAATTAAATAGAACCTAATTAGGATCAAATTAATTTTATGCTGGAATTTTAATAGCTTTATTTCTTTTTCGAAGTTCCGTCTGTATCTTATATATATGTATAATATCTCTACCTGTGATCGGAACACATAAGTTCCGATCACAGGTAGAGACCAAATTTAGACTTTTCGTCTGCCTAAAGGTTAATATAATTCTGGATATTAGTTAAGTCCTAGTTAAGGTCATAATAAATAAGAAACTAATAAAGTATCCATCTCGGAAGCACAGGTACCAATTAAAACTCTTGCCTACGTAAATATGATTTTGGCAGATAAGTAATATCGATTTTTAATTCATTTAGCTAAACTAAAACTAAATCATCCTTCAAACAGAATCCAAAACTCCCTCCATTCAAATCCCCATAACCCCAATCATCAAAATCCTATTACCCATAAAGCACCACTCCAAACCCCCCCAAAGCCCACTCAACATCGCAAGCAATTTTTTAAAGAGCCCCAGAGCGCCTAACTCTGAACGGCCACCCTAGTGCGCACGCGCGCACAAGTCAGTAGTCGGCTATATCAAGATAGCCATCGGCGCATCTCACCCTGGCCACAATAAGCAGCCTTCGTGGAACTTGCCGTATATACACGCACGACAAGCAGTCGTCATCGTGGTAAGCCCTTTTGGCAAGCCAGCAGCAGCGGCGGCGGCGGCAGATACACGTATTATCGTCGACGTGCAGCGAGGGTATTAACGTCCCGCTGTGCCCCGGCGATGCGTCCAAGAGACAAGATTGGCCCTCCCGTGCTCTCCGCGAGGGCCTTTTTTTTTATTCTGCTGCTCGCGCTGAGCGCGCTTTTTTGAGGGGAGGGGGCGGCAATAAAGTTGAGTGGTAAGCAGTTACCGGTTACAAGCGCTGGATTAAGTTCTCGGCTGCTCGGGCTGCTGATGCTCGCGGGGAGTTGTTGAGTGTGGTTATTTGGGCTTGTGCGTAGAGCAAGGCTCTTGATGTGGGAGGGGGGTTATGCTTTGTTTAGAGAGAGAAATTTGTCTTGGTGAGCTGTTATTTTGCTCTGCGTGGATAGGCCTTGATCTATTTGACGGTTTTGTAAAATTACGATGAGTTACCTTGTCTTAGTCTTGTTTAATTTATATACTGTAGCTATTAAAAGTATATTTACAAATTTGCAAATTGACTATTGAATACCTCTCTAGATGTCAAGTTTAAATTATCTAGGTCATATAGATTCGTTCTAAAGTTATAGGTAAATCAAAAATTACGATAACAAAGCGGTCTTTGTAATCTCGGTAGATGCGAGATATATATGGCATGTAAAAAAGTCATTATCATAATATATTACATATTCTTACTAAGAAATTAATAATAATTTTCTTACACACTCCATACCGTCGTGAAAAATTAGAGGCACACGTAACAATACAGTCTGTAAATCACTCGCTCGATATGATCCTAAGCAATATTTCCCCCCGCACTTAGACACCCCGCGCGCATCGACGTTTTAATAATCGAACACAACCATCCAATACACACACACACACTCGCATATACATCGCGCGTCGCATATCCCTTGCGCTTCTCCTCGTTTTTTTTGACAAATCGTGATCAGATAGGCGTCAAGGTGGAAGGATCGCTCGCTCGTCGCGCGGATCCCAAAAAGTCAGCTCTCGCTCAGTCATTCCCCGCGCGAGCAGGAAGAGAGCCGGGAGAGAAAGAGACGGAGAGAATCAATCGAGCCTCTCGATCGGGCCTCCACTAAATTAGACTTCTTATCTCCGGAAAATCCTATTATTGTGAGCCCGACACGCCCCGCTTGCGCGCGCGAGAGAAAGAGAGACCCCCGAGGGGCAAGCTCGTACGGCCCCCCGATTATTAATGATGACGGATGCCCCGCGGCCCATTCATGCAAAAATGACACGAGGAGAGCGCGCGAGCCTGGGCCCCGTTGATGTGTATTCCGAGTATCGAGCTTGCTGCGGGGATCTTTGTACGGGGATAATTGAACCTGTCGTGCTCGTCCGGGACTTTTTTTTGTTGTTGTCCGATTTGTGTGATATGGTGGATGGGGAGGGGTGATGAGTTATTATTTGACATTTCTGAGGAAATTGATTTTCGATTGCTGTTTATGCGACTGCGGTAGTTGATGCTGCTGTCGTTATGGAACGTGTATTTATAGTTTCTTTTGGTCGTAGTCTGTATTATTGCTCTTGCTATACGAGTAGCTTTGACGAATAGAAAGATATAGATTCAATCCGTACGAAATTGATCGTCAACGCATTGATCACTTTAAAAAAAGAAAGTCCGCACCAGTCTACTTATATCTCAGCGCATCGCTCCACCGCATCTAAAAAAAAACTGCAGCGGACTCTGTCATTCATCTCTTCGGACCCAATAACCCGCACATGACCAACTCTTCCGTAAAAGTAAAGCTTCCGATCACTTCCTGCCCGAAATTTTCCTCTAATTAGCCACGATAAACGAGCTCTCATCAACCTTCTTACATCCCAAGCCACAGAGAGACCCAAAGCACACGAGAGCAACCGAGCGAGAGAGCCGAAAGGTAATCCCTGCTGAGTGCTTTCGGCGAGCCGGCGCATTTATGTAATTGGCCGTTCTCGGCTGCGCTTGCGCTCTCGAAGCCATCGCGCGCTCGGCTTTATCCGTATTTCCAGTGTGACGTGCGCCTGCTCGGCTCTCTCGTCTATAAGACTTTCACGGGTAGGCGGCGACTCCTCGCTCTCTCGCGCTAGCGCTAGCAGCTCTCTCGTACGTGCAAGAGCGTGTGTACGTCTGGCAAAACGCTGGGCTCTCTCGGTGAATGGACTTTCTCACGGTTAAAGCCTGTGGCTGCAGCGCGCGAAACAGAGCCAGCTCCTCTCTCTCAAAAGTCGTACATTATTCGTCTTTAAAATTAGCAGCTATATATATACCCCCTCTCCTGAGAGGCTGTAGGAGCGCGATTCACCGTATGGTTATGTCTGCGCACGTAATAGGCGCGAGATCGCGCGAATTTTCGCAACCTATTGACGATTTCGCGGAAAACGCCGGGGAGATGTTGGCGCTGCGCGACCTGTGTCTGGGGGAGCTCTGGTTTTACACAAAGAAATATTCGAATCCAGGCTAGGAGCTCCATTCATGTTTATTGCATAGGGATGGATGTGCATGCGACCATTGATAAGTAACGAGTGAATTTTGAAAAATCAGGGGTTCTGGTTCCTTGGGTGATGTACTGCTAAGCTGATCGTTTATCTTTGCGGAAAATAATAATGCCCATTGATGATTTTTGTGGTTGTAAAACCATCTGTTTAAATTGTCGGTATAATATACCCCGACAATAAAATTTTATTAACATAACATCACTGTAATAACACTGAAATTAAAACGCAGGCCTAAAACATTAACAATCATCAACAATTTCCATTCCCCGCATCACATCCTCGCATCTATTGACATAATATTGCATCAATACGAAATGCCCCTTCAAACACTATATTTACGACAGGGTATGTAATTCCAGAAAAGCCGCGTGGGCGAGGATCGCGGGGTCAAAAGCTCGCCCCGCCGTCTAAACGAAATTGAATTAGCGATATATATACCTATATACACACTCTCTTACACATAGCCATACATACGCAGAAGGAAAAAAAAAGAGAGGGAGAGGTGTACGGATGATCGATGCGTGACGCGACGCGACGCGAGGTATTCGCTCGCTTATAGCTCGCGCGCTCGCGCCGAGTGCAGAGCGAGCCAGGAGAGAGATAGGTACTCGAAGATATTTGTAGCCTTGGGGCGTCCTGGAATTGCGCTCGACACTGTACGTGTCGTCTACAGGTTTTCGCCTTGCGCTGCCTTTTTCTCGCTCGTTTCATTGTTTTTGAATGCGCGCCGCGCGACGCGAGATGAAATTGAAAATTGTGTTATAATGGTCGATTCGATAGGCTGAATTATATATACGCGCCTTTTCGAATTATCCGGTATAACTCGATAAGCGCTCGAAAAGCGCTCTCTATTATAATTGATTGCGAAATTTATGCGCTAACGTTTCGAAAACGAAAAAGAGCCTTTTATCCCGATTAAATTGATTTGTTAATAATTAATAGAATTAATTAAATCAAGGTCCGCGCGTATTTATTATCCTCTTTACAACAGCGGAAACTGACTTAACGATCGAAAGCTGTTACTGCGCGCGCGCACGAGCATTCGTATAAATCAGCTTACCGTTATTATTAAACAAATGTTTAGCAAAATTATTACAAGCACGCCGTGCGTACGGGCGTTTGAAAAGGCATATACACACACACACACATACGTATCAAGGTTCTCCCCCATTAGTCCGGTATCTGGCTATAGATTCGCTCTGCGAGCGCTAGCGATTTGTTCTAGCGAGTTATTTTATTAATCCAGTTTCAAAGGCTCGCGTCTACATAGTGCGGCCGTAATGACGGCGATTTCTCACAACTTTTTCAGCCGGGATGAAAATTAAACTGTCACACTCGGACACACTAGGCACGCGCGCTCTCATTTTATTAATGACAAAGGATAATAATAATTACTCCAATAGGCGCGAGCAAGCAAGAGCCCATTACTCCGCCGTGATTCATATTCGCGCTCGCGCGTTTATGCAGATCGTATATTGTGAGCGGGGCAAAAAGTATACATATAGTCGAGAACGTCTCGGCCGAAATTTCAATGTCATTTTACAGCCTGTGAATCTATCTATAAATCTTACGCCTCGTCAAAAAAAAGAACTATAGTTCCGACGAAAAGAAAACGTACACGACCCGTCGGGGGTAATTAACATTTCAAACAACCGCGACTGCACGCATCCTTTCTTCGGTAATTGAAGATATACGCGCTCTTGGAGCTCTCGGGGAGCCAACTCGCACTAGTGTATACACACACGCACACATATATACCCATAGACGTCGGCCTCGCGCTCGAGCGCGAGGGGCGAACGTACGCCCGCGCACGCGTGGCCATATTGGCCGGTAACGGTCGCATGGTGGGATATATACACACACATAGATCCAGCCAGCCGGCCGAGCTATAGTGTGTACGGCTGCGGCGCGTTATGAATGGGCAAACAGGCTCTCTCTCTCTTCTTCGCTTTTTTACGCGCCTTTCGTTCACGAGTCTTCTTCTTCTCCCGAGCTCGTATATGCCGAGAGTCGAGGGATACGATACTGCCGGCTGGAAATTGAAAATTCAAAATCCGCGATGGATTTTTTTTGTTTTGGAGAGAGAGAAGGGCGATGGTTCGTTTGTTATTGTGATAAGTGTGAGAGTAGGATTATAGGCTTGGTTGAATGGGGCAAGCGATGCTTCATTCATGGATGAGTTTTGACAGTTATATTCTCGACGAGGTGGCAGCCGATATATTGAATTGAGACGGTCTTTAAGACGAAGCGATCGGCCTGTTTGGATTTCTCTTTTTTTTTCTTCCGCTTGGTGGCTGGGATTAAAAGATACTACGAGTGCCGTTAGAGCTTGAGCTTGTTGTAGGATAATCGTTAATTTTTGAATAGCGAGATTTGTGACGGAGGAAATCATCGATGGAAACAAATCGTTTCCGGATGTAAATTACAAGATTCTCCTGAGCGATAGCGGTTATTAATTTTATCTGTTTATTGAAACCTGATCAGGAACTAATGGCCGCGCGTTAGTCACTATTTTCACTGGCGAGCGCGCGACAGTCAAACTTAATTAAATTTAACAATTTTGAAAAATCGAATGGAATTATAAACATAATAAACCGGCGTTCTCCGATTTATCGCTATACTCACGCATCATCTTCCGGTATTAAGAAATCCTCTCCACGCGTATTTTCTTAACTCATTAACAGCCGCACGATCAACACGAGCCTGTATGAGCATAACAGTTCGTTCACACAAGACACGGCGCAATTTTGGCTCTCGATGAACCCGGCAATCCACTTCCCTCAAGTATGTGATCCTTCTCCAAACATTCATCTAGCCAGTCTATATCAATCCCTCCCCAAGTCAAAACACACACATAGACATCGGGGAACCGAAAATTTCCCTCCAAAGCAGAGTATATAAAAAAAGTGGCTGCGTCAGTGCGCGCCGAGGGCCGAGAAAGGAGTCGGAAAAAGAAAATAAATAAAGCATCGGAAGCTTTAATCTAATAAACGGCTCGGCTGGTGCCTCGGCCGATGGAGAGCCGAGATTTCCGAGGCGGTATTATGGTAATCCGGCACATACCTGCAGCGCGCGCGAGCCGCGCGTATATACCAGCCGCGTATGTATATGAGGCGGGAGAAGAGGGCACATACCTGCGACGAATTTGCGTAGTCACAATTGTGCGGGCTCGTTAAATCGTGCGCCGAGATTATCATAACATTAACGCGCTCGAAAATCAATCCGGGACGGATGCGCCCAAGTATATACACGACTTTTGTACATATATATACGTAGCGGGATTGAGAAGGAGGAAGGCGTTCGATTATAGTTTTGGCCGCTTCTCTGCTCGTCGGTTCTTTTCTTCGCGTTTTGGCCGGGGCGAGAGGCGGGCGGGAATTATTAACAAGGTACTTTTGATTACGGTACCGTTTTCGAGGAGATCGGGACGACGCGTGTATTTTTATCGGGCCGGATGGCGCGAAAATGCAAATGACGAGCGCCGAGGAGTATTGTTGGATAACGCGACGTAAAAATACCGATGATCCCTCGGCCGAGGTAAGAACCTGGCTTTTATCGCTGTCTCAAACTTGTAAGTTATTTATGATCGTAAGCTCGCCTGCTGAATCCTGGATTATGAATGTCTTGGGAGGTGTATTCTGCACTGGAAACGCGGCTTTTCTGAAGATGGAAATTGAATGACTGGAACGTTTGTGCGCGTGTGACAATTAAGGCTACTTAAGTGGAATGAAGCTTGTGACAACAAATCAAGTTCACTTTTTAATACTACTTATTTATTCTTCACGGACAGCGATCTGCTCTGTCTACGTGTGAATACAATACTTATAGCTCAATAACATATTCGCCGTGCAGCGGCTATCAATTGTTTTACAAATTAAATCTTCACACGTGTATGTATATACTCAAATTGTTCAGTTATATTAATTTTCTGCTGCACGTTTTTCCATTAAATATATTGAAGGGAAATATCGATCTCTAATATAGTTATCGTATATAAAAATCCATTTGGACAGTGACGTGTCGTCAATATACCAGCCGTATCGCGCAATTAAAAACAATCCACAAACGTTATATTCAGATCATAAAAGACGCTCGCGCATCAGCCGCGCACTCTGTTATTATACCATCAAGGTGGATTAATAGCCCCATTCAGGGCGCGCGCATCAGCGAGCTCCAAAAAAGCAAAAAACGAGGCAGCATCTCGGCAATCGTCAGAGCTACTCATCGCTACCAGCGCGCGCTCTAAACACAGACACGGCTCTGGAATCCAGGCGATCAGCGCAGGCGCGCAAAAAAAAGAGCGAGCAAAAACTCAAAAAAGGCAGAAAAAAGTATCCAAGAAACGAGCATCCATCTCTCTAGCCGGCTCGCGCGCGCGAGCGAGAGAGAGAAGAAAATCGCGGGCGGAGTAACTCTGGTATATAATAAGTAGCTCCTCTTGCTCCCTTGGAGGACGCGCGATTCGCGCGCACATATTACACGTATACACGCGGGCTGAGCTCGCGCGCGCGCGCTGCTCACATCACATTCTAGGCTATTCCGCATTCTGTTCCCCCACTGCAACAGAGGAGAGCGAGCCGAGTCTCTCTCTCTCTCTCCAATTCTCTGTGCTCGTGTATATATATACACACACAGTGTGACCACTGCGAGCGGCTCTCCGTGAGGTATATAGCGCGCTGGGAGAAAGATATAGGCTGGAAAAGCCGAGGCTGCACTTGCAGCCAGCGCAATGCGAGTGTGAGAGGGGAACAGTGTGTGCGTGCACGCGCACCTCGCCCACACGAGATGCACATGGGAGTAGAGGTGCACATAGGCACGTGTGCAGCTGCGAGGATTGTGAGATCGGCCTAAGCCATCTTCTTGTTATAGTTTTGTTCGAGAATGAGCTTTCGGTGGGGTGTTTTAGCGATTTTTTGGAAAATTGCAGAAGATTTTTTATATGTTTGTGTACAGGTTTTTTTTGCGATTTATTTGTCATTTCGTTGGAATCCAAAATAAAAAATATTATGAGTATATAAATACTAACAATTTGTGTCTTATTGGAATCGGAAAAAATGACCTGCTACAAATTACTATAATTTTTACCAATGGCGATCGTAACGTGACACGCGAAAAATTACTGTATTTCATTTTACGACTTAAACATAAGTAAGTACAGTGACTTTTGCTTCAAGTATATTAATTATCAGAAAAAATAAAATACTTTGTCTTGTACATAAGGTATTTGTCTCCTTGTCACAAGTAATTATAGATATTTTAAGTCATGTAAACTCTGAAGAAATCCAAAGTATTTCTCAAGTATTTCTTCACTTTACTATTAATAACAAAGTTCTTTCTTCTAAATAATTCATCAGAGCATTTTTTACTAGCAATTATTTATTATAGAAATTTTGCTAATCAATCTATCATAGAATTTATATTCTGTAGAAAGTACTTGAAAACTTTGTTCTACATACTACTTTGCGTGCCTCGAGCTTATCAGTCCAATTTTTTCCTACCTTCCAAGCGCGCGCGCATAAGACTGAAATTCCATTAAATCAATTAATCTCTCATTAAAAGTATAATTTAGAGCTGCATATCTGCTTGCAGAAGGAAAAAACTTGCAGTTGACCTTACTTCAATTGTAGTTCAGATCGATGTGTAATTTCTTCCTTACCATCAATTTGCTTCCAGTAAATTTCTCGGCGAGTTTTTCAGAAAATTTTACTGCAGACTTTTCCTAGTGAGAATGGTAAATATTGTTATTGGAAGAGTTGTAATTTTGCATGATAATTTTTACTACGTTGACTGATAAAATTGTATCTTATTTTACAATGCTTAAAACTCAAATTTTTTGATTATTATTATTATTGCAAGGTAAAACAATATAAAATACAGCGTATAAACAATATAGAAAATTAAAAAAATCAAAAATAATTTTGTTCGTTGCTCTGAAATTTTTACCAGTCTAAGGGGAAAAGGAAACGTGACGTCCCATGTTTGACTATTTTTAATGGTAAAATATGCAGTTTTCTAACTAGTAATATTCACAAAATGTCGGCCATATCTTAAATTACGATAAAAAATAGTCATTTTTTTCATTTTTTTCTTTTATTTTTGCCATAATTTTTCTCTCAGTGTGCAACAAGTAGTATACTATAAACACATACTCTTTAAATTTTCTTCTTTTTCCCAGTTATTTAGTTTTTCTTATCTTTTTCCTAGTTTCGTACTTGCGCAAAAAAATATTTATAATTTCAATGATATGAAAACCGATATACCATTAGGCTCAATTAAGCTTCTGAGTTAATTGAGCCATATATTGAATAATTGTGCTGTTTCAACCAGTTTTCAATCGGTACTAAATTGCTTCAATTATGTCATTTCGTTTCTGTTCCGATAAACATAAAACAGATTGTAGATAAACATTTGGAAAACATTTTAGTTTTAAGTATATCCAGCATAAAAAGTCCTAATGACTCCTTTTAAATCTAACGGCAGATACTTTGCCAGATAGCAAAAATAACTAAAAGACCTAGACTCGCCAGATTTGCGCAATCTCGGAAAAACCATAGCACACGCTTCGCCCTCAAATCAAAATCTTCAAGTCCGAACCAGCACTAATAAATCCAACAATCAAAATCCATTTAGCTACTTGCAAAAACGTGCTGAGCCAACCAATATCCCAGCAAAAATCCAACTCCAATGCGGTTTCAAGCACTTTCGCGAATTTCATTTGATAACCGACGAGGCTACACGCACACAGCTCTCGCACGGCTCTGCCATAAGCCATTATAGCACCTTTCCTCATAGCTCTTTCTCTCCCTCTTTTCCAGACGCCTATTTTTCTCTCTCCAACTCCCCCCTACAGCAGCGCGAAGCCACAGCTGCTCCCGAATATCGTCGCGCCAGCTCGGCTTTATAATTTCGGCCTTTTTCGTCCTGCCGGCTTAATTACACGCTTGCGGCTTACAAGCTTTATGTATATCGCTGTGGCGGAGCTCGCGCGCGCGTTGAAGAAAAAAAAAATGATGGTCAGCGCGCGCGCGTGGCCGGCGCGCTCGAGTGAGTCAGGTTTATTTACCCCGTGTATTATGAGAGTCAATATAATGCGATTACGCTTGTGTTGGCGTTCAATTTGCGGCTAACGATTTATATTTATATGCTCTTAATTGAACTGTTGGTTTTGTCGAGTCCTCTATTTTTTAAGTGTCGGTGTCGGTTATGCAAATATGATTTTTACGGCGCTAGATGGGGTTTTAGTGTTTATTTAGGTTAGTCTTTGATGTTTTGCGTCAAAGCCATCGTTTTTATTTATTATTTCGAAAAGCTATACGAGGAAAAAATGGATAAATCAACGCAGTTGGAGATTTGTATCATTTATGAAATCCGCATTTATGCATAATTAGATAATCAATAAAACTGCGGCATTTTATATTTTTTCCCGGACTGGGGAGAAAAAATTTACTGGAGCGTTTTTTACGAAAATAATCGTTACGTGGGAAATTTCGCGCGCAAATTGCACGGTAGCCAGGATTTTCAACGGCTTTGCCGGAAAAAAAGCCGTATCAGAATATAACGCAAGCTTCCATAAAAATATCGCCTATGAGAAACTCGCGCGCGCGCGCGTCGATTTCAATAAGAATCGGCACGTAAATGAGCGCAGGCGTCGATTATCAGAAACGCAACGGTTTCAAAGAGCTGCGCTGCGATAATAATAGACAACATGAATGTACGCGCTGCCCCTCTGGATGTTACATAACAGCTGAGCCGCGCTTGAAATTGGCGCGATTTGGCCTATATACGAAATCCCGTGCGCCGAGCTTGAATAATAGACAAATTCATCTCTATTTAAAATGTAATTTTATTTGAAAAAATTTTGCGACTATCAAGTAGTTAGCTGGTAAGGGTTAGCCTGCGGGGGTTATACCATCAGTATAGCCAATTATAGCTAACTGCAGCGGGTATGAAATAAGGACACAATCGGCCAACCTAATTCCTTTCCGAGAAATATCGACCGACTTGATTTAAATAATAGCTTTCTAATCAAATTTACTAACGATTCACTAAATCGCTCTGCCGTATTCAGTCTCAAGCCGCTTATCATTACGAAAAGTTTGAACTCTGACTCTCAGCTCTGCAAAAGCAAAAAGAGCGTCCTTAATTGATCAAAATCTCCAAAAGCCCATTCAAAACACCCAACAATTAACCCAGCGCTTCATCAAACTGCTCCAAAAATCCAAGCTCTGCAGCCGCGCTTTTGTCATAACTATCTCGCGTAAGCCTATTCCGAGACTTGCATACATAAAACGCATAGGTGCATACGCGATATCGCTCCTGTCGCGTGCGCACACACAGCTCCTTGCAGCTTGCAGAGCGCGGAGCTCGCTCGCTCGCGGCATAAATCGCGACCTTGGAATTGGCCACGTAAACCGATACACTCTTGAGCAACTTTCGCCCGTGCTCGCTCGCTCGCTCGCGATATACAGTTACTCCCGCGCTCGATCCTCGTCTAACCTTGACCACTCGCGTGTCCGTCACGTCGAAAAATGCAGCGCCTTAATAACCGAGCTCCGCGCCGCGACGATGCAAACGAGAAATGAGCCGCGCGCTCTTATAGCCGGCGAACTATATAGCGTGTAGGTATATAGTGTAAGAGTGAGTATTGCCGAGATGCGCTTTTTCTGCCGACAGAACAAAACTTTCCCACAGCGGGGCAAACGGCGCGCGCGCGCGGTGCAGATATCGGGAGGCGCTCGATGATGTGCCAATGCTCTCGCATGAATGGATGGATGAAGGGCCCGCGCTTGCATATAAGAGCGCGCTTGTTTTCTGGGAGAGCGAGCGAGCGACTCTCTTTTTGCCCGCTTAATTGTGGCATCTAACCCGATGAGCCTGTGCGCTTGCTTAATAGAGATTCGATAAGGAAATTTATTTTCTGCTTTGTACGAGAATGGCTTTTTATCGTGGCGCTGCACGATTGCCTTTGTGCTCGGGGATTTAGTTTCGCGGATTGCCAAACGAGCCTCTCTCTCTTGTGTACATTTGAATTCAATATGATTTTTGAAGTTTTTTGCGCGCTTCGCTAATCAATTTTTCTCCATCGCCGTGCTAAGCTTGATTGGCTTTATCTGCTCGGTCTGTTGCGGGATGCAGATATCGCAGCGCGCAGTAAACTATCCAGGCAACGAGGCCCGAAGCCAGAAAATCCTTGCCGGCGAATTTTATACGAGTTTCTACGACTCGCTGGGTTAACGTTTAACTACGCGAGCTGTACAAGCGCTCTCTATAAATGCAACGACAAGCTAATCCTCTGCTTTCCTCTGCCCATTTGACGGAGCGTTCGCAAAACTACGCTGTATATACATAATCGGCCGCGGAGATCGGCGCGAGTCTAAGTCACGCAAGTTCCCATCGTAAACGTTTATGCCGCGGCGGGAATGAAAAAGCGATAATTAAACGCGATAGATATACGAAGTTGCGCGGATCGAGCGCTTCGAGAGAGACTTTATTCCAGCTTTATGCGTTTTTTGCGAACTTGAAATCGTAAAGCGTTAACGACGCCGTTTTATCGGTCTACGCGCTGGATATGAATGTCCTTTAATCAAAGTTGCGGATAGTCGAGTTATATTCTCCGACACTGAATGTATGAGACGCCTGTGGGTTCCGGTAGCGTTTGTATCTTTCATACTTTGCAAAAGTCTCATGCAAATATTGAAAAAAAACCCTGGTATTATGTTCGTCCGCGAACGTGCGTGCGTGTATATATCGCCGCGCGCACAATAGCTCGAGCGATGTTGTAGCTCGTCCGGCGCTGAGGAAATCGGATGATTTAATATTCGTTTGGAGAATTTTATCGGCGCGTTTCCTGTAGACACTATAAAGCAGAGCCAGCGCGCGCTCGGGGGGAAGCTTGCGACACGAGCAATTTTCCAGAGTTTAGAAGCTTGCATCAATCGCTGCATTAATGTACTCTAATGCAACGGCAATTAAGCGTTGAAAATCGATGCATCACTCCTCGACGCTCTCGGTTTTTTTTTCTCAAATGTAAAACACCGCGACACGCTCTCATGTTTATGGACGAAGTCACGGAAAAGAATATAAGCTCCGTCCTCTGGAAACGAGCCGCGCGGGACACTCTAGCCGTACGCTTTCCGTGAACTTTCGCTCCTCGCTTGCGCGAGGGCTCACATACACCACGTGAACCAGATCTCACATCGCTGACGATATATATTTGACGAGAAGCACGCGGCCGCGCTCTCTTCACAATGCGGACTTTACCTCTCGCGTTCAAAGGTAAAAGTATACGTGTGTATAGCTGCATATATATAGAGCTCCGATGCCGAGCGAGCTAGCTCGGCCGACCTATGGCTCGTATTACGTAAGCGGCCCATTGGATCTCGCGCATTGTCAACTCGATCGAGCCTCGAGAGTATCTTATACATAAAGAGCGCCGGGAAAATCGCTCGATAAGCAGCCGAGCGCTGCAAAATCGCGTTATAGCGCGTCCTTGCAAAAAGGCCTCTGTGCCCGTGTGTGTGTGTGTGTAGGTACATGCGTATACGCGGCGGCGAGTGTAGAAACGAAGGCCAACGCCCACTGGATTATCGATTGTCTCTCGCGAGCGCGAGCCTCGCTCTACGTATACATATATCTATATAGATGTATATACGTACAGACGCGTGGCGAGTGAAAAAAGAAGCGCGAGGATGCGTATACTGAGGGGAATAAAATTCGCGATTATGCGATTTTTGGCGCGCGCAGGCGTCGACGCGGATTTTCCTTTTCCGCGAGGAATATGCAAGTAGCGTTTAATGCTGATTTACGTAGCTCGCGCGCGCGTGCTCAGAGTGTAGCTATAGCCGCACGCGTCGGATGTTAGCCGCTAGCGTCAGGCTGTTACGTTGATAGCGGCTGCTGATGATC
>JAPYZA010007562.1:0-11950 GCA_030522685.1 Eupelmus azureus | reverse complement strand
TAATATTTATTTTATTTTATTTCTGAAAGTCAGCCTACTTAAAAACATTAATTTTTTATTTATCAAGTCCATATGCAAAATAGCTATGGAAATAAAAAGCTGCGTGGTATGAAAAAATTCAAATCTTTTAACAAAAATAATTCCTTTTCACAATAATAGCTCACAATTTAATTAGCGCAATAAGTTCCCACAACATTCCAATAAAATTAAATTTTTTAATTTTCTGATCGCATTCGTACTGTAAACTCGTATTTCTTGACACAGTGGAAGTACTGCGGAAGGACGGCAGCAAAGCATCGGCGCACGAACTCGGTAGAATCGTCCTGAAGCTGCCTTTGCCACCAGGCACAATGTCGACCCTTTACCAAGCCGAAGACAGATTCAAGGAGATCTATTTTTCAAAGTATCCCGTAAGTCGAGGCCTTTTTTCAAAAGAATTTGTATTAGAATAGTCAAAATACATTTTTTTTTAAATATCTAATTACACATTCATTAGCGTTATGAGTGTTATCGCTAAGCTAAAATGGTTTTTGACCGCGTTTCCTGCATATCTATTTGAGATATTGATAGTGTAGGCACGTTTAAAAATGTAATGAGAAAATGGTTTTTAGTTTTAAGTAATTTCAATTAATACGCAGGTGTAAATAGAACATCGGTAAAAATAGAATATACTATTTATTAGCATGATTTTTTGAAGGCTGTTATTTAACTTAATAATCTCAATGAAATTTACATAAGTAATCGCATTGTGCATCAGCCACAGTAACCCTTTACTTCACGATTATATATTATTAGAATATTTGCGTAACTTTATAATAAAAGTATATTAACTTTCCTTTTAAAGAAATTAATAATTATAAATTTAATTTGGAACCTTGTTCCAATCTTGTACGAAGTTTTTTCGTCGTAATGTTTTCCGTCTCCCAGCCATTGTCAAGCGGCTTGTTTAATGACCTCAAGTGCTACGTAGCTAAAACTAGTAGAACTAATATAACATCTTCAAATTCAGAAGTCGTTCGAGGAGATGGAGAATATAAAAAAGAAAAAATGTCGTACGAGATTAAAGTTCCAAGTTTTACCATGTTTTAAGTTTTTAATATTAAGCTCCTTGAGAAAGGTCGGAAGTTAATAATTCCCCAAATGTTTACGAGATATTGAAGATTTTTTCATAACAATTTGGTTCGTCGAAGATCGATTAATTTTTTCCTTATATAACATTATTTACACTTTATTGTAAAGAGCCATATTAATTGTTTAAATTTTGAAAGAATAAGAGAAAAGAAATATACGAGAATACTAAATATTTCAAAATTAGACGCTCTCTTACAAGCCGATTTTAAACTACTAATAACTAAATATCGATTTAAAACATAAAAACTTGCGTGATTTGAATAAAAAAAACAAAAACAGAAATCATCTAGCCCATATTCACACACATTATCACCGCATATCATATACCCCCTTACATCCAGATCTAAAAATCGCACTTTCTTTTAATTCTACAGGGCTACTACGACACGATGGACGCTGGCTACATCGACGAGTTCGGCTACGTGTACGTGACTGCGCGCGATGACGATGTAATCAACGTGGCTGGCCACCGGCTGTCGACCTCGGCCCTCGAGGATGTAGTGCTCGGGCATGCGGACGTCATTGATGCAGCGGTAGTTGGAGTGCCGGAGAACACCAAGGGCGAGGTGCCACTTTGTCTCTATGTCATGAAGGACGGTGAGTGACTTTGAAGATCGATGATTTGATGATATAGAGAAGGCTTGAGAAGATAATTATTAATTATGATTTTTTGGTACAATTGATGGCATGTTACTATTGGTTGAGTGAAACGGAAGTTTGGTAAAGACTAGTGATCGAGGAAGAAATTTTACGAAAATAGATGCTTGTTAATGAAAGCTTTTATATGTTTAATGATCTGTTTTTTATAAGCAAGTTCACCTTTTTAAACAAAGATGTAATAAAATTTATTATTGAAATTTTTCCTTTTTCGGGTGCTTATAATTTTGTCAATTTTCATCGTACGGGATAAGCTTTTTTATTTTGTAGGTAATTATTTGTATTTTAAGAAAAAAGCATAACTCGATTAAAAAAATCGTAGCGATTTGTATCAAAGTATAGTTAATTTTACTAAGAAAATGAAACGATAAAAATTAACAAACATATAGGCGTTTGAAAAATAGTGAAATTTTTATAAAAAATTTTGTTTTGTAGATACTACAATATTTAAATATTAATGCTTTAGCTTCATGAAAATTAAAAGTGAATATGACAAAAAACATTTTCATTTTATTTTTCAGACACAATTAAAAATGAGCAAGAGATCAACGGCGAGCTGATATCTCGAGTAAGAGAACTAATAGGGCCAATCGCTGCATTCAAAATTGTTGGAGCAGTAAAGGCACTGCCGAGAACTCGTTCCGGCAAAACCTGCCGGAAGTCCATTGCAGACCTCGCACGTTCGAAGCAAGTTAAGGTAAAGTACTTATACATACTGACGCATAATTCAACCAACTTGTTTTCGATTATAAACGTTTGAAATTCATTATTTCAGATTGTAAGCACGATCGACGATCCGACAGTCTATCGGGAGATTAAGGAAGTTCTACAAAAGTTGGGCTACGCAAAAATGGCACCTGACCCTATACAATAGAGAGTAGTTCGGATAAATGTTACGCTATAAGACTTTCATTATTTGTGTTAAATTATTTTATCTGTAGTACAACAGAAAAGATTTCACAATTTATTTCCTGAGTACTCTATGTGCTGGCACATACCTCAAACATAGAATGAATTATGAAATTACAAAAAAAAAAAAATGAGAAACTTGTTTTAATATACGTTAAAAAAATTTTAATATTTTTATCATCTTCGACGGATACACTAGAGTCAGTGGTATAATTACATATATAAATAACAAATATACACATTTCATGTACACACGTCGTGCTCAGTATTTCTTCTTCTTCTTCTTTCCTTTCTTGGCCGTCGACACAGTCGATGGCTCAGCTTCGACTTCGTCGTTGACATCTTCGTCTTTTTGCTGCTTTCCCTGCTTCTTCTTCCTTTTCACGGGGGACACAGCTTCCTGGCCTGAAACATCCATTGGCTCGTCGACGGGCTTCTCTGGAGACTCCTTGATAGGCTCCGAGCTATCAGAAGGGATACTGAAGCCTGGTATCTAATAGAAAATATTTTTGCTTATTAATAATCATGTACTTGTATACTTATGTAAGTTATTAATCAAACGATAATGTAAAGCAGTACGACAGTCAATTGTATATTGTTTGTAACTTATTAAAAAAATTGTTAAAATTTTAAAATAAATAAATTAATAATGACTTATACTAAAAAAATATGTCTTTGAAATAATATTTGTATTAATATAAAATAAAAAAATTACACTAAAATAAAATAAATTTTATTCAAATAATAGTATTAAATGCTAATGCAAAAATTAGTATCATTATTAAATGAAGAAAAATCTACCAATATCTGATAACGTAATTTTTTTGTTTTCTAATATTTATTCACTTACCACTGGTTTGACCAATTTGAAAACTAATTTTTCGTGCTGTACATTTGACCTATCGAGACTCAGTTGAACTATGACTTGATCAAAGGATCGGAAAATTATGTCACCGCATCTCTGCGTATGTTCTTCTTCGTCATAAATAAAGGTAACCGGCGATGTTTCTCCTTTTTTACTCAGATACAGAGTACCCTCCAATCCGAATTTAGGTATCAGAATTTGCAACGCGTTTTTTCTTACAAAGAGAATGTAACCTTCCTCTTCTTGTACTTTATTTCTGAAGAACAACTGCAATTGAACAAGAGAACAAAAATTAATTAAAATCGGGTCTTTCATTAAGACTTATTATCATATAGTAAGAATTTGTTCTTACATGTGTGTTTAATGCAACCGACGCTCTGCCAGCGTACTGTGCCATTCTGTTACGATAATTGAGATTGTGACAGAGAGCATGACTCTTCTTTTTGTCCAACAAATCTGAGTAGGTCGCATCAGCACCTACGCACACCGCTAGGAGTCGATGGACTATCACGTCCGCGTATCTTAACATTAAAGACAAAAATATTATTAGTATATTAAGAACTGTGTACACTGTAGATTTGATTTCTTATATCAAATTACCTCCTGATAGGCGACGTGAAATGCGTGTAAATGGGACAGGCCAACCCGTAATGGTGGAACTCTTCTTCTTGGAGCATGCCGCTCGTAAAGTAAACCGCCTGCATCATGCATCTTGTAGCGAGGATCTTCAGCATGGTATTAAAGTAGGGATTGTCGGGCTTATGGGCGGCTTCGAGCGACTTGGCGAGCTCGGCGCCGCAGCTCGTGTTGATTTCGAAGCCTTGGTGACGGCCCGCCTTAATGAGCGGATCAAAGTTCGTCTGAGGTGGCTCGGGATGCCGGCGCAGCATTGCGCACTCTGGGAACTCCTCGACGATCTTCTTGGCTACGGATATGTTGGCTAACAGCATGAACTCTTCGACCATGGAGTTGGTTTCGCGCATCTTTTTAGCCTCGACGTCGATCGGGTCGTGTGTCTCACTGTCCACCTGGAAGCGGATCTCCGGAGATGCGAGTACCAGAGCTCTGTAAGATTGAATTTTTTGAATTTGCAATGGGAGATATGAAATTTTGTTTTTGTTTTAAAATTTAGCAACTATTCTCCTTACCCATTTTCCAAACGCCTTTTCTTCAATTTTTTCGCTAGCATATTTAGATTTCTCAGACTATTAGCGAGGGCGTCGTTTTGCGTTTTGTCGTCGATCTTCAGCTGAGCCTCCTCGTAAGTCATGGCGGCTCGAGATAGAATTATAGACTTAAAGAAATCCGTCGAGACAATGTTGGCTTCCTGATCAATTTCCCAGATGCAAGAAAACGCAAACCTTTCTTCGCCGCCTCTCAATGAGCACAGATTTGAGCTTAAGAGTTCTAAACAAGCGAAAAAAAAATTAGGCGAATTAATTAAAAGTTTTTAAAGTCTTATTTTGTTCCAATAATATAACTTTAATTATTGTTTTTCAAATATTGTTTTAAAAATCCTAATATTATTTTAAAAATTAATCAATCAATTTCAAATGGCCATTCTAAAACGCATTTGCACTTTTAAAACTAAAAGAAAAATATAATTAAATATAAACTCTTTTTCCAAAAACCAACCCTCCCTAAAGAACCGCCAAAAAATTATCTTACCAGGCACCATGTCGATTCTCTTGTCGACGAGATAAACCGTAGTGGCTCTGAGGGCCGCCTCCTTGTCGAGGGCAGTGCCCGGCCTGATAAAGTGCGACACGTCGGCTATGTGAACGCCGACTTCGAGGTTGCCGTTTTCCAAATTGCGACAGTGGAGTGCGTCGTCGATGTCAGTACAACCCGGCGGATCGACTGAGCAGACGTCGATGTGGCGGAGGTCTCGGCGCTGAGCCACGTCCTATAAAGAGAAAACGAGGATTTGATAATTTGTCGAGAGAATTTTTAATAAGCGGGCTCATTTTGATTTGTTCGTTGCTAAAAAAATTTGGAAATATTTGTAATTTTTATTGTAGGTGTTGAGTGGTTGATCATATGACTTTCTTTGAGTGTTTTTTTTTCTTTAATGTTTTAAAGTGATTGGAATTCAACAATGTTGAACTGTCAGATGAAAATTCGAGAACAGTTGAAGCTTAATGCTTTACACTTCAGATCCATTCTTTTAACTAAATGATTATGAAATTATCTTTAGGTTTTCGTATAAATTCACAGTGGATGGTATAACCAACAAATAAATAATTATTTATAAATATAAATAAAAAGAAAAAAATATAATTAAATTTTTTGTGAATTGGGCTTCAATTAGTCAATTTTAAAGGTATGTCAGAATCTTCTCAAGAAAAACGTTTCAACAAAATACCCCGTAATATCATTAAGAGAATCGCGTCAAAACTAAAAGTGGTTAAGCAAACAAAACAAGTTGAACTGGAGGTAATTTAAATAAATCATTGTATTCATTTTAATGATCATGTTTGACATTCATAAATTTTTTTATATTTTATAGGAAAAAGTCACAAATGTTGAAGAACTTCCAATTGAAATTTTGGATATCAATAATTTACAGGAATCAAAAAGTATAGAAGAAATTCAAAATAATTACGATGATACCCAGGAAATAAAATCAACTAATAGATTTAAAACATTTTGTGAAAAAATAGAAAAATTCATTAATTTTATGAAAGACAATGAAGACTTAAGTTTTTACATTTGCAAATACCCACAGTACTAGAATATTTTGCTCAATTATATTTCTTAGATATATTTTGCATATCTTTATATTTAAATTTTCAGAATTTTGGAGCTTCAAATAAATACTGATGTGGACGAATTGCAAAGTACTCTAGGCGAACTGAGAGAAATACTAACAAATATAAGAAAGCTACGGCTTCAACAAAAATTTATAAAGAAAGAAATTTCGGCAGTCAAAAAATCAATTCGACGAACAAGAGACAATGGTTTGATAACTCTACTGTATCCTTAAAGAAATTCTTAAATTACTTTCCTAAACGTTATGTTTATTAAAGAAATTCGTGAACTGGAGTCTATCGTATCCCGTTATGATAAAGATATGTATAACAAATGGATGAAATCAAAGTGGAAAGCAGATGCATTAGAAGAATTGTTATTTGATGTTCAGGTTTTATTTTGACAATAAATAACCATTTGATTTAGTTAACTTCTAAGTACTAATAATTAATTCTTTTTAAAAGGAAAAGAAACTAGCTCTTGAAAGTTTAAATAAATTAATAGATCGTTTTTTGGGAAAAGCAAAAGAAACTAAATCGTCAATAGATGAAACCTCGGACGAAAATTCAACCAGCAGCGAACAATTGGTTCCCTTATCCTCCTCAATGTTTTCTTTTCAGTCGAAAATCCCAGTACCACCTATTAACGTCACCATGCCTAAACCAGTTCCACTAACTGTCAGTGCTTTAAATAGGAACAACTCAAGAATTTCTTGGGTGCAGCGTAGATTTAGGTAAATTCATAAAAAACTATGTTTATAATCTTATTCAAAGCTTGAAATAATTGAATTTGTTTAGAGCTGAAAGAAGAGGAAACTTCGCTGCTGTTAGACCTCTTATAGAAGATAATGAAAATGAACCATATATTTTCTCCTTTAATGTGAATAATACAGGTGAATCTGCTGTAGATTCTAATTCCAATTCCAATCCACTCGAGTTTGATACAACGCGATTTTCTTCAAACTCTACCGGGACAGTTTCTAGTGGAAATTCCAACAGTAGAAATTCTTCGACGACTAGTACCAGACAAACCGAAGAAGACTTTGAAATCAAATCGGAAATACAAACAATGTTACAAGTGAATGTCTAAGTTAAAAGTTTGATTTATGAAATTTTAAATCTAATATTATTTTCAAGCTTTAAATTTAATTTTAATTAGAATTTTCTATTTGGTGATCGAACGGCAAGTCCTCCATTAATGATAAGAAGCAATGACGAAGAGAACAGCAATCAAACAATGGCTTAAATTATAAATCAATAAAACTTTAAATTTATCAAATAAAAAAAAAAGAAAACTTAAGTCAGCTTGAGCGTGTATCATCCCAAATGTTATTGAAGTGCAATTCATATCTTACATGTTCAGTAATGATCCAAGGTAATTTCGGTAAAAAGCTCAAGACTTCATCAGAGAATCTGCTATGTGGTACATCATGTTCCAAAAGTAACACTTCGTTTTCCGTTTCTTTGTCACCAATTTCACCCAAAGCGCGAACAAAGTGTCCCAACGGGTATCTTGAATTTCTCGGCCAAGAATCTATTGCCACTATGATACGCTGCTTACTCAAAGTTTCAGCTTGTCTTGTTTCGATTCTGACTTTTGGAATTTTTCTTTCTGCTGGCACAAACAGATGACGAGTATTCTAAAACGGAAGTATTCGGTATTTAAATTATATAAAATAAATTTTATTTAACATTAGTTCAAAATCAAATTATTAGTATTGTATATTATTATTAGTTAGTAAATCTTTCTATTTTTAGTGAAAAATTTCTTATTGTATATATTCAATTACTTCTTTAAGTGCACTGCGTTGTAATATTCCACAGTATTGCCTCCATTTTCGTCTGATGATACCAACAATTCTTCCAGTAGGTGTTTTTTCTTCCAGGGCTATAGGTTTATTTTCTGACAATATCTTTTCATCATCTAAAACGTCACCAGGATCATCTTCAGTTTCATCTTGTAAAATAATGTCACTAGGAGCTGTCCATTGATCCTCTGGCAATAATTCCACAGCTACTGTGTCACCATCAACTGCTCTATTCAAACCCTCTCGACCTTGCACTAAAATCTAAATATTAAGTAATTAAAATAGAGTACTTTAACATTGTATGAATAGCATAGTTTCCACAAGTTAATTTATCTTAAATTTTTGTAATATTTTTATAAAAAATTATGATAAATGTTTAGAATAATACTTTTTACTTACAAATTTTTCTATACTTTCACAATTGACACTACCCTCCAGAAAGTTTTCTCTTGATGCCAAAAATGTGCCTTGTAAAAGTTTGCCATTCTTAATTCCATCATGTATTTGATGTGGTGATAAATGACAAGGAAAAAGAGGTGCTCGACCTTCACCATCCAAAATATAATCTTTTCTACTAAGTTTATCAATAAGAAACCCAGCATTTTCTAGTGAACTAACATACTCTTGCACTGAAAAATCAAAATATGAATCAAAATTTATTGTATGAAATACTTTAAATAGCAACCAATGTTAAAAAATTACTAAAACTATTACTTGTGGCAACTGGAATTCCAGCTTCAGCTGCTTTTTTTTTATTATCCTCATCATCAGTCAAGAGAATAGATTTTATTTTAATTTTTTGTTTACTTAAGTGGGAATTGTACCATTTAGCAACTTCTCTAATAGCTCTGTCATTTCTGTCATTAGGTACTTCTCCAGGTTCACGTTTAACATAGGTATCTCTGAATAAATGAATAAATGATTTTATAACATAATGATTAGATTTGACATTATATTCTAAAGAATTTTAAAATAACTTACTTATGATGTTCATTCACAAATACATAAAATTTTCTCTGAGGATCACCAATGATTTCTTTGAGCTTTTTGTAAACATTTGAGCTTCTGTGACGTACTTCTTCAAGTACAGTTTGAGGAATGATTACATTACACAATATATTTTCTTCTAAAATATTTATCTAAAATAAAAAAAGTATTTACTTATCCTTTTCTATTAAAATTTACTGCGATTTGATTTCAAGAAAAGTATAAAAAAAATTATTTAAGTATAAAATAATAAGATAATATTTAATCACACCTGATTTAATATAATATTTGTATCAAAAACTAAATAGTGAGGATGCGAAAACAAAGTACTTTTGGCTCCAGGGTTATCCTCATCAAGCAAAATATCTTTATTCCTCCTGCCACATCTTTCGCATGCTTCGGATCCGCACCAAATATCATCTCTTAAATAATGTTCTCTGACAACCTGTTAAAATCAAAAGAACATTCACAGTTTACAAACAAATAACCTTAAATTACCTAAAAAACTCCAAAAACTCGTTAAAAACACTCAATGTAAACACACGCCAAACAGACCTTGTGAATGTTGCCTCCCTTGGTCTTGCGATAAAACGTTTTGGAAGTCAGCATCTCCGTCATCTTCGCACGTTGAACAATTTCCACTTGTCATCAACAAAAAATTACCAATTCCTCAAAAACCTGTAATAAATTTGTTTACACGTGGAGTAGAGAAACACCGTGTTGTTTTACGTTAGGTTAGGTCCAGCGACCCACGCAGACAGTACAGCCGCCGCGCCGCTTAGAGTCGCCGCAAAACAACAGTCTGTGGAGATCAGCGGTAGTCGGGGCTCCACTCCCCAGGTCCAGGATGAGGAGGTCGGGTAATGAACCACTCAAGTTCTTCAGGTTACCAACTGCCGCGCGCAGGCGGCTTCGCTCGCTCGTTCTCTCCCCTCTCTCTCCACTCCGCCAGGGGCGGGAGAGAGAGAGGAGTATACCGACGGTCGAATGCCCACAAGTCGCTCCTCTGCGTTTGCTTCGTGCGGCGCAAACTGGCGCACGTGTTTTGATCTTCCTAACCTCCAAAAAAACAGACATGGACCTGGTGAATCAGATCCTGAGCGGCGAGAGCGACTCGCTGAAGCTGATCAACGTCGAGAAGGAGATCGACGTGGACATCGACGAGGGCACGCTTCTCGTCTCCGACTACAACTCTTTGAGTCTTAAATCAGACGGCCGCAAGGAGAAGGCTTTGCTTGACCTGACCAGGGACAACGTTCAGCTGCTGGTCAACCGGATCTGGGCGCTACCGACAAAAGTCGTCGAGGAGGTGGTGGTGGCTGAGCTGCCCAAGGCTAAGTACGTGCTGCCGAGGTCTCGCAAGCTGCCCAAGCCCAGGGCGCTTACTAAATGGGAGCAGTTCGCCAAAGAGAAGGGTATTAGTAAACAGAAGAAGGGCAGGTCGAAGCTCAAGTGGGATGACCTGCTGCAGAAGTGGACACCGGCCTATGGATTCAAGCGAGCCCAGGCTGAGAAGCAGAAGGAGTGGCTGGTTGAGTGCAACGACGAGGGTAAGCCAGTTGAGGATCCGTTCGCGGCGATCAAATCTTCTAAAGTTGAGAAAAAGGCCAAGAACGAGCTGCAGAGGTTGAGGAATTTGGCCAAAGCTAAGAAGGTGAAGGTTCCAAAGGTTGGACTGCCTAGTACAGAGCACTTCAAGGATGCCAAGCAGTTGTCCGTTGGTGCTAAGGTATTAATTAGACTTTTTGTTAATGATTTCTCAGCTGAATTTGATATTTTAATTAGTTAAATTATATTCTTTTGATAATATATATTGAAGATTTCTCAAATCATACATTAAAATATTTAGAATATAACACTGTTTATTTTTAAAAAATGTGAATAATAAAAACTTTTTGGTTAAAAAATATTTAAGAAATATAAGTATGACAATTACATAGAGCATAATTATTAAATTACAAATAATAATTTAAATAAATTTATAGGTTGCAGAAGTATCAACAGCTTCATTGGGTCGTTTCAATGAAGCACCAAAGAAACCTGCAATCAAAAAAGTAAAGAAAGGAAAAGTAGGCAAAAAGAAGAAGTCTGGCCAAATGAAAGAATCAGCTGCCAAGACCACCAAGAAGCCTAAAGCAGGAAAAGGAAATCGCGATTTCCGAAAAAAGGTTGGAGGCAGGAAACGAAGACAGAAGTGATGATCATACAAAACTGTAAATTTAGCTAATGTTATGGCACTTACTGTGACGTAAATTGTATCAAAATATTTACGAGTGTGAAACTTAATATTGAAGAGCGAATGTATGTGTGACTTATGAAAAGTTCTCTGATAATTAGTATTAATTATGTTTTTACCCTAATAAACAAGTGTTTATAATATAACATCTTTTATAATATTGTATTCTATTCACAGTTTAAATATATTGTTTTAAAATCACATAACACTGTAAAATGATGCATATGTACTGAGAAATGCTTAATATTAATTTTTAGTTAGTTGACTCATTAATTTAATTTAATTTTATTTTATTAATATAAAACTAATTTTATCTAAATAGTGTTAAAAATCAAAGATCGTTTCTTCTCTAATTTTTTAAAGCACAAGTTCTATTTGAGATTTGTGCTTTTTAAATTTTCGCGCCTAACAACCTGTCAGCCAATCAAAGAGCAAACTGTCTCATTTCGGTCACGTGATCTCACGCAACCGAAACACCCACTACAATAAAAAGAAAATAAACTTTCCTTCTATACTGTCGAAGAAATCTTAAAAAAATCAGATAAACCTCCAGCTAAATTTCTATCAGATATATCTGAAAAAGTGCGATCTGTCAATTTGATAATCA
>JAPYZA010007561.1:0-10024 GCA_030522685.1 Eupelmus azureus | reverse complement strand
AAAACTGCAGACGATGCGCGTCCTCAATCGCGCTCGCAGTGACATGATTTTGTTCAACCAGTCACTGACATAATTGATTTTTAAAACTAAAGATTTGTACGTCGTATACGACGTAACAATATATATATTTATACATTTTTATGTATATATACTTCAGAACTCATATGCTTGAAACATTTTAAATATATTATAAATAGATAGAACATACTATATATATATATATATATATATATATTTATTTATTTATTCCAGAACTCATATACTTGAAATTTTTTAAATATATATTATAAACAGATAAAATTTAAGAGCGTGACTTGAGCACGCATGAACAAATAATAAGCAACAAATCAGTAATTTGATACATAAGCTTTATTTATATAAAGTTTATGACAAAGCGCATAATTCAACTATCTAGATTTTATACAAATTTTTACAAAATATATTATCTTTAAGAAAAGAGGAAAATTCGATTATTTTTCAAAAAAAAAAATCTTCAAACTGCCATTGTGCCCTAGAAAAAACAGAAAAACGTCGAAATCGTAAAAAGAAAGGGAAGAAGAGGGGAATTATATTATAGTAATACATGCCGTGATAAAGCCTGCTCCGCCGTAATCTAGGGGCAGGAGTCAAGCATATGTCTTGCCTCGTTCTGCCTCTTTTTCTTCCTCGCCGTTCAGTAGGGCGTAATACGCCCCGATGGGATCAGTGGGGGGATCCTAAGCCCGGCCATGCTGTTGGAGCTCGTTCGCCAAGCGTAATTCATGACGCTTCCTAATACGAGGCTGATCCTGCAGGATGGAGCTCAAGTTCTCCATGAGAAGCTCAAGCTCCCGAGCAGGAGATCAACAAAATCCTCCAAGGGCCCCGGCTCACCAGATGGTCGTGGGGACACGCGGGTTACGCGGAAAGCGTGGCTGAATAGATGCTCGCGGCTGGCGCGAGCACGTTTCAGACCGACGGGGGCGATCTTCACCCAGGCGGACTCCTGGAGGATCCTATCAACCCCCGAGAGGGAGGTGAACAAAGCAGAATTGAAATGAACACGTAATGATTCCATTGGTCTTTCCGTTATTTTTTTTATAGAAAAATAATAACAAAATTTTTAAAAATGAATAAAATTATAAGAATTTAATTGAGGCGAACAGGTCGAAGTCTAAGAAAGAACTGCGTAGAATGAATGGAAAAGAATTCCATTCTTAATATAAAAAATGCAAACGCAGTTCCGCGAAAACTGAGATTTTTAGAAGATAGAAAGGGGATAGACAGTGGCGCATCAGGTGCAGCGCAAATAATAATAATAACCGGAGGGCACACTTCCAAGCGCGCTCGGAGAAATGCAACACAGCAAAACATATACAATTAAACAACTGGAAAGAAGCGCAAAAAAAAATATACACTGAGAGAAGAAAATTAAATTGGAATAATCGAATTTTGTCGGATCAATGAAAGTACTTAAGCACTATATTGTAATAGCACATTTGGTCGATTCAATAAAACGTTTGAATATTCAATCAAAGAATTCATTGAATCAATAACAAGAATTTCGTTTCAATTAAGCTGGCATCACATCTCTATTAATCTTTAATGGTAATAATTAAATCATTTAATTATGTCAATATAGTGCTTAATTATTTCAATTGTATATTTAATCGAATCAGTTAAATATTCATTAATAATTAATTAAATAATTCATGACTAACAGGGATTAAATGTGGAAATTAGTTCAATTAAACACTTAATTGACAGAAAAGTCTTACTGTACTGTTCCATGGGTTCAATACAGGCAAATATTTGGTTCTATACTATAAAATGTTGATTCGATTGATACTCTGATTTTTTTTTCAAGAATATTCTTTTGTATTAAATATTTTATTGAACCGATAAATTATTTCATCAAATAAATTATAAGTGGAAGCACACCTCTATATACAACAATAAATCAGATGAAAACTAAATCATTTGAATTCACGTTTCTAAAATCAAACACTATGTTCTGAGGAAAAATATAAAGTTTTTCGGGTTCGAATCGTGGATATTGAGCTTCGACGAAGGGGATAGAATAAGATCTTTAGTCGAGTCAGACTAATATGCTCATATACAAAGGAGGGTGAAATTAGTGTATATTAACTAAGGAATATGGTATAATAATTAAAATTGATAACATTATATACTAGGTTTTATACTCAAGGGTATATTAAAGGGTGTTAATAATAAAATCCCTCATGCAAACAAATAGTAATGCTTAACACATGTAAGACTTAAGTAAATAAAATAATAAAGAAATTGTTAGTACAGAAAAATTAACAAGATCATGAGCAAATACAAGCAATAAATAAATATTTAGTGGATACAAAAGAACATTTATTCCAGATTGATAAAATCAGACGAGGTAGCTGATAAAAAATTACTGTAACCCATACAGCAGAACCCAGGGCTATTGATGGAAAAACTAAAGACCGTGGTAACATCGAGTATAACTTGGAGGATTATACAAAGAATCAATTTGCAACCATTCTTCAATCGAGGGCATATATTAATGGAAAACTGGAAGATATTAATGGACAAATGCAGATCGGATAGCACCTGCATTTATTTAAGGGAACTTTGACAACTTAAGGACCAGACCCAGAATGCTATAAGAGATGCAGGTAGAGTAGCGGATATGCTGAAAGGGCATGAAGTGCATAAATCTTAACATACGCGAGTCCGGAGAGCAAGGTTCTCAGTCATTGGGACAGTAAGTCGGACCCTATTTGGGACACTTGATGAAGCGACAGGAGCAAAACTAAAAGATCTTATCGATGTCAAGGCGAATGAGACGCGGAAGTGAGCAAATTTAGTCGCGAATCAAACGTAGGTATTAATCGAAGAGTTTGGAGGAATACATGCCAAGGTAGATCAACTTGAACAAGCCGTTCAAGAAGTAAATCATATTCAACAAGAAGTTAGAGCAAATTCAACGTTTAAGGCAGCAATGGAATTATTTTTGAAAAACGTATTGCAATATGAGATCTATACCGAAGCACTTACAGACGCCGTGCTATTCGCAATGCATGGGGTAGTACATCCGCGGCTTTTACCTCCCGACCAGATCGGAAAAACGGCAGCTCTTGTCGCAGAGACTGTTTCAGATGCCGAATTCCCTACAGGAGGAAGCTCGGAATCAATCTCGGATTTATTAAAGATTTCGGACTTATCAGTAATCCTTGTAAAATTCGAATAAGTATACATATTGAATTTTCCCCTATTAGATTATGGCAAGTTTGACCTATATAAAGCATCTCCATTGCCAATCTATCAGGGATCACTTAATATCACTTCAGTGTTCGCATACATTTGGCCCGAGTCGGAATATTTCGTAATAAATGTAAATCGAGACGCGTATATGCCGATTACATTAGATTCGCTAAACAAATGCAAAAAGTTAGATAAGACATATATATGTAAAGATAAGGAATCGCTAAGATAAAGATAAGGAGTAGCTAAGATTTCATCCGACTTGTCTACTTGCAAATTAAAAATTACAAACATGGAAAATACATTTTAGATGCGAATGAAAACGCGTTATACATGGGTTTATTCAACTAGTAAGAAGGAGCAATTATTTTTAGCATGTAAACAAGCATCAAGTCATGCAACGTTTATTAATGGCACGGGGGTATTACACTCACCTGTAGGGTCTACTGCGCACACAAAGGACGTACGCTTAATTGCGAATCGCGAAATTCAAATCAATACTACCACTCTAGTACTTAACTATACTAATCTAGACATAATGAATATATTAAATAAAACAAATAACGATCACGCATCGTTCATAAACCATATAATACTGAAGAATATTCGACTTCAAGGAAACGCGCCCATAAGATCTCTTAAGATTGGGAGCGATCTAAGGGATATCATGGAAAAAGGCCTTAGTTTGGGTGTTTATAGAAAGGTTAGTGAGAGGTTGAGCTTGCTTCAAACGTCAGTGGCATATTCGGGGTGGCGGTCTATCAGCATTAGCCATTTTAGGGGTGATCGTTTGGAAGGTTCTTGCCAAAGGGGGGCTCCCGTCATTAATTTGCACTAGACTGTTTTCAGGATCAACACGCAGCTGTCTCACAAGAAAGAGGCACCCGTCAGTTGGGCAAAGGATACCAACACATTTGTGATGCAACCACAACCATATACTATGTCGGTACCAGTTCCCGCAGTAAGCTTGTCTAACATACAACAATTGGCTCTGGCGAATGGGTTAAATGCACAACTTACCTTACCGAGAGGATCCATGCACGGAAGTGTGCAAACTCTCAATATCAGAGAGCTACAGGATACCACACTGAAGAGCATTGATATGGGTCACTATAAAGGAGCAGCGTTCACTAGCAGCCTCGGAAACGTTGTTATATAAAAATTATACAAATAAACAAATGAATTCATTATGTATTATAATTTATTTAAGTCGGAAGAGAGATCATAGGTAGATATGTATACCTAGGTTCATAAATTCTTCACAGACAACACATTATACTACACCATATTGTAACATAAACACACGCACCTTAAATACAACAGAATATCGCGAGTTGAGACGAATCAGATCAGATGTTATCGGGTCATCGAAGCGAAACCATCATAAATATCGCAGACCTAAAGGGAGTAAAAAAAAATTTTTTTTTTGATTTTCGGGATATCTAGGAAAATGTTTTCTTTTGTAATTTTACGCGTGCGCGTAAATGATCGGGCAGGAGCGCGATCTCGCGGCTTCGGGCGTGTTACGGATACAAGTATCCTGAGTATAGCTCTCGCTAGTTTTCCTCATTCGGGCACACTAGCAACAACTTTCATAGCGCAGCACTTCATTATCCGCCTAGCAACAACCACGCGCATACGCTCGCCTATACACAGCTCGATCGTGCACCACGTCATCGCGCCATGAGGAAGAGCTGACGATCCCGAACACGCTCCGGTCGGTCACCTAAAAGCCGCATGTCCCTACGCCAAGGTTAATTGCCGAACGCACGTCCGCACCCACTCCCACAATTCTGTCGAATCGCGGGAGTGAGGGTCCGGGCATCCGGACCATAAAACGGGCGCAAATAGCTGCGTCGAGGAAAGACTCGGGCGCATCAACGAGGACATCACCACGCAACCACGCGAGTCCAGATAGATAGGGCCGCGCTTCCCCGTCTGAGTCCCACATCTAGTTACACACGATCTCTCTTCCATCCTCTTGTTATAAAATACAATAAATCTAGCTTCTAACCTAGCTCTTTGTTGTCTCTTTACCCGCCTTTACGCACATCTCGTTTGATCTCGGCCAAACGAAGCAACGGAGAACCACGAACTAACAAACGTAACACAACCTACATATGCGTTTAGAAAAAAATCATTATTTATTACTTTTCTTACACCCATTAAATAGAAAATAGGAAAAATTGTAATAACAGACTGAAGTTAGGTACTGCATGCATAGCGAAACTTTTTTTGTCCTCTACCTGACAAGCCTTTATATTGCTATAATTGAACAGGACGCTTATGTCGGAGTAGTCGAAATTTTTTTTTCGATAAAATTGGTTTACTCGCATTTAAATATATATTACCGAGATTTACTAATAAATGATAAACTAGACTAAGAGAATTGATATTCAAATTTGCAAAACTTTTTTTGTCCTCTACATGCCAAGCCTCTATTTTGCTATAATTGAACAGGACACTTATGTCGGAGTGATCGAAATTTTTTTTATTAAATTGGTTATTTCTACTCATATTTAAATATAAATAACCGAGTTTTACTAATAAATGATAAACTAGACTGAGAGAATTGATATTCAAATTAGCAAAACTTTTTTTGTCCTCTACATGCCAAGCCTCTATTTTGCTATAATTGAACAGGACGCTTATGTCGGAGTAGTCGAATTTTTTTTTTTATTAAATTGATTATTTCTACACATATTTAAATATAAATAACCTAGGATTTCTAAAAAATCATAAAATAGACTGACAGGATAGATATTCACATTAGCGAAACTTTTTTTGTCCTCTACCTGCCAAGGGTCGACTTGCTATACGTAAGCGGTAGATTAATATAAATGCAACCTGCTGATTTGCTTTGAAAAAAAAAACATTATCTATTACTTTTCTTACGCCCATTAAATAGAAAATAGGAAAAATTGTAATAACAGACTGAATTTAGTTACTGCATGCATAGCGAAACTTTTTTTGTCCTCTACCTGCCGAGCGTCTATTTGGTTGAATTCACCAGTTAGCCTAAATGGGAACAATGGACATTTTTTTTATTTAAATGGGATATTTCTACTTATATTTAAACGTATTAATTTATCATTTAACGGTACCTATAAGCTGCAGATATACTACAAGGTAGGTAGAGTCTTTTTTTGAACTAGTTGTTCTTGTTTTTTATTTGTGGATAAAAATAATATATTTTTCCAATTTTAATAAAAGGGATACTTCGGATATTTCGCAAAGGCAAAACTTGATTTGTTTCTGTATCTGCGGAGTGTCACAATATATTACGGAATATGTTAAATAAAATATAAATTCATATTCTTTCCTTGCAGGTAAGTATTTCGACCTCCATTTTTTCATACAAAATTAGGTTAATGTGAATTAATATTTATTATTGATTAATAGATCTTATTGGTAATGGCGTATTACATAAAGCTTATTATTGCAATATCTGTCATGACTGCATACCTTTTTATTATTGTATGTACAGGTATATTCTTTGTACGTAATGTTTGTATATAAATATAGAATAATTTCTGGGCTCTCTTCGCGGATCGCGCTAATAGGGTCAGAATAATACAATACAATATTAACAGATGTTTAGTTTCTGATAAAAATCGTTCAGATATATTAGTCATGAATGTAATATCGACAAAATATTTCTGTTAGACATCGGAAATTCTGTAATGTGATCTTAAACTAAAAATTATAGTTATATTCACAGCCTTATTAAAACAGATAAAAAATGTATATTTAACTAATGCTAATAAACAATTACGAGAAATGTCAGAAAATGTAATTGATTTTAACTGCTTAGCTAGCCGAGTGGTTAAAGAATTGCTCTCGGCTGCAGAAGGCTGTGGGTTCGATCCTATGCTTCAGACTTTTTTTTTTTTAATGAACATTTGATATTCTACAAATGTTTGCAAGTTTGATTACTCTCAACTGCCTAATTAAAGACTCACCTATTTTTTTCAAGTTTTATATACGTATAATGATTTTAATACCCTGCTTTAGATTTTGTGGGTCTTTGTATTTCTTTACATTTTTTATACATTTTCGTACTTTCTTTAGTTTATTTGTACAGGTATGTACTTAACTGTTTAAATTGTTCTAATTATGATAATAAAGTAGAGTAAAGTACGAAAAAGTACTAAAATATACATTAATGTTAAAAAAGTACAAAAAAGTACAGTAAAGTAAATAAAAGAAGGGTAATGTACATAGTTTTCTTTCTCCAGGGTCTCATGACGCGCTTATACATGAGTATAGATGAGCGTCACTAACGGTCATCACGATACTTGGGTAACGTTGTCTATGCTTTATATAGGTTTATGTGACCTGCCTTAGCCACATGGCGAGCGGCGCTGTAAGCGCACACACACACTAATGTACATATACATATACATATGTAAACGCCTCTGCGCAGGCGTCACTGCGGAGACGAGGCTTCAGCCTTAGACAAATGTATAGACTCGAGGAGTCTAGCTCTGCCAGCCATAGCGAGTGGTCGCATGGCTCTCAATAATGATATTAGTCACATTACATCCGACTTAGTCTCTTAGCTCTAACCTCTCCCCCTCGATGTGGGGCGAAGACCAACGACATAAGAACCAATCTTATGATCCCCACATCTGGTGACCCCGAATACCGGCGGCCGTGGGCGACGGAGCGGACTTCGGCAGCAGCAACCAGGACTTTGGCGCGGCAAGCAAGGGGCGCCTCAGCTTGCCGCCATTTCCATGGCCAGCCGACTCAGCGCGCGGGCCAGGCGCGAGGTCGCGCTCACCTGTTGCCGCCTTAACATCGCCACTGCCGGTGCGTCCGCAGCCAGCCGGATAAACGCGCAAGATAGAGGAGAGAGAGAAACGGAGCGGAGAAGTAGCAGAGCTTCGCACATGCAGCCAACTCCAATTCCTGGACGCTTCAACGCGGCGAAGCCTCAGCGTCTACCTAGGAGTTCACGACAAGTCGAGGTATAAAAATCTAGCTGAAAATCAGCAAAAATAAGTACAAGCGGTGACGGCTTAAAAATCGCGCGTTGAAAAAAATCGCACAAAAGTGCGTTACAGTCGCGCGTCAAAGAAATCGCACGAAATCGTGACATAAAATCGCGCGTAAAACTTGTTCCGCCACTTAGCGCCATTTTTGACTCGAGTCAAGAAAGCCGACACGCGAAAAACACAATTAAATTACGTTCGAACACGTTCGAACGAAATCGGTGAATTCAAATTGATTGGAATGTTAACTAACGGGAGACGGGAAAATGCTCGGAACCGATCAAAAACTTTGGCCTTTTTTGTGCGCGCCCGTGAATCTATATAACTAGCTATGAGAGGCGGCTAGCTTTTCTACGAGCAGTCAAAATCAGATTCGAGATACGCAAAAATTCGCAGAAATAACAGTCGTGACGAAGAATGCAGCAAAGCTCAAGTGAAAACCTCGAGATCGTCAAATCAACGGCATGGAAAATATCAACCGGTTGCGGAGTGCGAGGGCTCGTCCCTCTTGGTTATCGCGAAATCAATTCATTTTTTTTCAGTAATTATTTGCAACATTATGCACTAGATGACGGGCTCTTTCTCAACGTGGCTCGTTGGTTTTGCACTCGCAACGGTCCATGAGACTTAATTGCGACGCAGATGACACGGTTACAGAGGAGACATCCATCGATCAACCAACTTCTTTAAAAGGAAAAAAAAGAAAAAGCAACAATAAAAATCAAGAGCGGCGAGTTTAGGCTCAATTAATCAATAAAATCTTATCATGTAGCACGCCTCAAAATCGTTATCGCTGTCTCGCGTCTTTTAAAACATCTGTAATATTCATAAATGTTGTAATGTCGATATAAATTATTCTATTGTACAATATTATTCATGTATGGAACTGTGGATTCTCTGTCGAAAACCTCGACAGAGTAAATTAAAGTGAGAAAAATCTCACAATTTAGTTCAAGGTTCTTGCGCGGCTCAGAGCACCACGCTACGACTGATATGGTTTATTAGCGCGGGCCAGAGTGTGCGAGCACCGAAAACTTTCATTTTTTCTTTCATAAAACCTCAGAGAGACCTCAGTTCACATTTTATCGAGAGACCCGCCCTTTCGTTCTTTTCTTTTTCAAAAAATACCCGTGCTTGGAGAAGTGATCTCTGCCCAGACTACGAGCGATAGCTTTATCAGCCAGGCACGGGAAAGCCAATCCGTTCACACGTGGCGGAATTGCATAGTAAAAATCAAATCTAGCAGCGAAGCTGCACGAACCAGGCGTGGTACAGCGAACGGTGGTACCGAAGCTACAGCGACTTCGGCCCAGCAATCGCTCCACACACATAAAATTTCCCACCCATAGAACACGCTCAGTTAGAAAAATTCTCATAAAGCATCAATCATGTATGAGCACGTAAAATTCAAAGGGAAGTCGCGGGGGCGGAAAATTAATAGCACAAATCATAGCAAAATGATCAGTCGCGAAAAATTCTTTCGAAATCATTTGAAAAATAAATCAGTCTCGAACACGCAAATCTTAACTTATATATATATATATATAATTATATAAGATATATTAATATTTATTACTATATTAAAGTGAAACCGTTTTTTTCTCCATTCCTAATACTTTTCTATTTCATCGGTTTTCTATCTGACAAAAACATATTTTATTATAAACGAGAGGGCCATTTTTTATAATAGAAGGTTGATTGAATTTATTGTTCGCTCCGTAGTATTTTAAAGGGAATAAATGATGACTCTGTTGATCTCCGCGAACCAAAGTTTATTCATATTTGCCGAC
>JAPYZA010007560.1:0-16286 GCA_030522685.1 Eupelmus azureus | reverse complement strand
CATGACAAAAAAAAAAAGGAAAAGAAAACGAGTCAGATACAAATCGGCAACAGGTTGAAAATAAATCGGCTCGTGTCCCGATCGACGTGTGCGGGCCCAGCCGCGCAAGAGATTTCTTCGTCTTTCCTCTCCGCGTGCGCGCCTTATTCCATACGATCTTCGGCTGGCGCGCGAGTGCGTGCACCGGATTAGCGGTACTTCGCCGGTAAACGTGCGCGATATACCGTAGCGCGAGGCGGGAGCTGCTACGCCGCCTGTAAAATCATCTTTCTCGCGTATACACAAGCGAGAAAATCCACGCGCTGATGATTGTTTCGCACGATGACGGCGAGGATTGTTTCGAATTTTTTTTCTTCCTGAGGTTCGGGAATTTGATTTGATCGATGAAAGAATGAATGTGATGATTGGTCGATGTATGTTTTATAGATAGTCAAATGTGAAGTAGTCAATCGTTATACAATTTTCATAACAAAAAGTATTTCTATTTTGATTTAAAATTGATGTGGTATTTATTATAGGGATAGATTACGTCTTATAACTATAGTCATTTTAATTAAAATTTTTAAAAAGTGAATCCAATTAATATTTAAATATAAATAGTTAGGTAAAAAAGTTAATGTTGATTAATAATATAAAGTTATATAATATAAGTATATACAAATACTTTTACTAAACGAAATCTATTAAACTAAGAATAATAAATTATAATTTGTTATTATTCAGACACGAGTCCTAAATCAATTGGATCTAACAATTTATACCTCAAGATAGATTCTATAAACCACAATAGAGGTAGGGTTTTTAAAGTTGGCGTATTATATATGATTCGACTGAAACTTAAATTAGAATTAGAATCGTCCAGATCGTAAATAACATAATGAGTGCATTTATGCAATGAATGTTTGGGATTATGTGATACGTGAAATGGAGTTAACGATCCTTGAATATCTTCAGGTTTCGGTTCTCTTGTTAACGTAATTCCACCGCCTACTCCGACGAGTTTCGTTAGTTCTTCTTTTGTGATTTTCATATTGTCATATCGAATAGAGTTGTAATTTTTAATAGCAAAATAAAAGTTGCAATTGTCAAACAATTTAGGATTCTGTAAATGGAGAATATTCAATTTATTAACAAATATTACAAAAAATAATGAAAATACTGATGCTAGAATAAAATTTAATTTATAAATATACCTCTTTCTGTACATTTTCTCTAGCTCGAATCAAGCCGCCGTCAATCGTGCACGGATTTACCTCAAAAGGGGATAAATCATCTGCAGTAATGTTTTTACTGTCTAGGAGTACCAAAAAACCTGAAATCAATAAAGAACCAATCGTTATATAAATGAATAAAAATTTCAAAATTATTTTTCAATTTTTATTTTAACTTACAATCACTACTAAGTAATATTTTTCCAGATAGAATAGTAATTAGCAAATCTAAGGTCAATCTAACGTTCCCTGTTGCATCTGTATCAACAATCACGTGAGTCACTGAGGTACTACATAAAAAGAATTTTAATAATATAAATAAAATACTTTTAATAAAATACCTAAATTATACAAAAAAAAAAAAAAAAAATATTACAATACCTGAGACTTTGAGCAACCCTCAATTTTCTATCAGAACCTAATTTAGAAAGAATTTTACGATTTTTTGGTTTTAAGTTTGAACCATATAAAACAATTTTGGATTTATTAGTTGTGTTGATTGATTTTTCAAAAACTGGAATTTGACTTGTTTCTGACACTATTTCTGATTGACTTTCGGTAGATTCTTGTAAATTTTTAAATATATTAGTCATTTCTTTAGATTTACAGTAATCTCTAAAATGAAAAAATTATACTTAAAATTATATTAGTTGAGACAAAAATTATTTTAGTTGTGTCAAAAATTACATAAAATTTACTGACCTAGGCTTTTTGCAATTATTGTCAAAAACTTTTCTATCAGCACTATAATTAAAAAGCAAAGAAACTAATTGGCAATCATCAATCATTACTGCTTCATGCAGTGCTGTTTTGTTATCAAATCCATACGTATTAGGTAATGCTCCAGCTTTTAAAAGCATTTCACATACTTCATAGAAGCCATAACTTGCTGCCTCTTGCTGAAAAAATAAACATTGTTTATATAAGGTAAAAATAAAATAACATTATTAAACAATTTAATTAAGAATTTAATTTTTCAAAAATAAACCTTACCAGTGGTGTCCAGCCAGCATTATCTTTTGTGTTAACATTTGCTCCTGCCTCTAACAGTAATTTGACACGATTTATATTATCCTATAATTAAATAAGATGAAAGAAAGTTTTAATCATTATTTTATATTAATTGATTGATTGATAAATAAAACATACTAATCGACAAGCAATATGTAGTGCTGTTTCTCCTTTCATATTTTTTTTGTCAATATTCTTTGGTATAATTTCGTTAGACTTTCCTCTTTGAGTACTTCGGCTTATAGTTGATTCGCAAATAGAAGTATTGAAAGTTTCATTAATTACTTTATTTTTAATAATAGTCTTAACATTTATTTTTTTTGTACTTTTTTCTCTAGTACCTTTATTATTTTTATCAGATAATGGAGGTTTTAAACCATAATTTATTTCACTATTTTGTTGGCTGAAAATTGTAAATTTTATATATACAATCATATAAAAAAAATGTTAATACAGAAAGTTGATGGTTACAAAATGTCTTACGGTAATTTTACTGCTTTTGCAATGATATTTAAATTGTATAAAATATCATTTATAACACTATCAGAATAAACATCTGATACTTTTCCCGGTATCTTACATTGTACACATTCAGTATCTGTTCCAACACATTCAGCACAAGCTAAGTGTCCACACATCAAAAAGTGTTGAGGATTGGCAAGTATTCTTTTACTAAAAAAAAAAACAAAAACAAAATATAAACATCTTTTCTTCTTTTTTACAAATCTTAAAATAATTTTTATCATAATTAAAATACATTCAAAGTTATTTTCTTTCATTTTCTATTGAAAATTTCAAAATAATCATTAAGTAATAATTATCAATTTTATACAATATTTTTACTTCATAAATTTTAATTTCTATTAATATAAATATAATAGAAAAGAATTACTAAAATATTTACCACTTTTTGCAGGTTAATACTTGAAAGAAATCATTTACTGCTTTGTGTGTTTTTATCCACACAATATCCTTAGCCATACTTTATTCTTATTAATTATTAATTAACTAATTTAGTTAATTAATATTATTTTATTTATAAATCTTTTGAATTTTATCCAATATTCATAGATAACAAAAACAAATGAATAATGAAACTGTTAAACCTATATGAAAAACGGTTCCCGCGTTTTTGTTATATATATGTAAAAAAATGCGTAGTACCAACAGTATAAGTTATTTATCTCTATAAATTTAATACCTGAAATTCCAATTCATTTAATTAAAAAATAAAACATAAAAAATTAAAAGAAATAAATTTTTTAAAAATATATTATTTTATTTTTTTATTTTTTAACTTAATATTTAGAGTAAAATACTAAACATAATATATTAATAAGGAAAATAAATGATATTGCAGTTATAGAAAAAGTAATTATTTATACTTTTATTTCAAAAGTTATTTTCAACATATTTTTTTAACATACATAAATTTATGTGTTATAAATTTCGTAAAAATGTATAAAATTATGTAATAAAAGTAATAAAAAGCTTAATATCTAAATATTTTTTTAAAACTTAATTTATTATATCTATAATTTCTTCACTATCATTATTAATAGTAATGACTGGAATATTTTTTGTAGACTGACAAATTCTATTGTCATTAAATCGCATAGTCTCTTGAGAACCATCTGTATTTATAACATCAATACTTTCTTGTGAATAGCCTATATTGTTTGGTCCAATATATTTTGAAGAATGATAATTTCTTTTGTCATTACAATTTGTAGACTCTTGAGAATCACATGTATTTACAACATCAATACTTGCTTGTGAATAGTCCATATTGTTTTGTACATTATTATTAAAAACACTATTTGTGTTTATATAATCTATATTTGCTTGCAATGTATCGTAAGATATTTTATTATTTATAGATACTTTGGTATCATAAGACACTACATCTGTGCTTTCTTGAGAAAAGGTAGTGTAAGTACTAACATTTTCTTTCATAATATTATTGTTATATTTTGGTTTAAAATCTATTACTTTAATTTCATCATCTTCTGTGTCACTTTCATTAACTTCATGTCTTTTAAAATCCCTTTCAATATCAGAAGTTTTTGTGAACTGATTTTTTTGGAGATTACTGCAGTAGGAAATCGTTGAATTACAGACTTTATTGTCATCATTATCTATAGTTATTTCTAAAATACTATTTCTATTGTCATACTTTGGTCTTGTTATATTTCCATTCATTAAATCAGGTGATTCTTCTTCATCTATTTCAGCTATTTCAGTTAAATTAGGAAGTTCATTTTGAACATTTTTACTGTTCTTTGTACTATCTCTTAAATTACTTACTTTATTATCATTATCATATGCAATTTTTCCTACATTACTCTTTTTATAATTGCACTTTGGTTCTTTTGAAATATTGCCTTTCACAAAATCATCTACTTTCTCTCTAACATCTGCTACATCGTCCTCCTTATTTTTTATAGAATTACCATTGCGTGTGACTCTTTTACATCTCTCTTTGTATTCATAGCTAGATTTACATTTTTCTGGGCTACTTGCTTTTTTATTAGCTTCCTTTGGTCTTTTAATAACATTTATGTTACTTTTTACTTCATTACAATTGAATTGTACATCACTTTTTATATCACATGTCAATAGTTCTTTTACATTTTCATCTTTACAGTAATCTCTGAAAAAAGTATTTTTTGTAAGTAGTTTTATAATAAATTAATAAAAATTTGAAGCTATTAAAAAAAAGTATTCGTTCAAAAATGATTTATTCTTACTTTGGGCGTTTATTATTTTTATCAACTAAATTCTTATTGGCACCATGTTCTAGGAGCAATTTTACCATTTCAAAATTATTATTTGTAGCTGCATCATGTAAAGCTGTTCTGCCTTCAAAACCTGATTGATTAACATCAACTCCTTTACTTAATAACATTTGAGCTATTTTGTAGTATCCATAATCAGCACATTCTTGCTAAAATGAGATTTAATTGAATATCAAGTAGAATATAAAGTTAATGTATCTGTTACAACTGGTTATTACCAATGGTGTCCAGCCACCAAAGCAACAAACATGAGGATTTGCACCAGCATCTAACAATTTTTGGACATTTTCCTCATGGCCCTAAAATATATGTAACAGGTTATAACACATAAATGTTTCTAAAAAGGAATATTAAAATATTGTCAAAAAAAATGAAAATTCATTATTGGTTTTACTAATTAAATTTTGCATTTAAAGATGTGCCATGCATCTTTTAAAAATTGGAATAAATACCTAAGTAGTATTGATTACTAAATATAAAAATTTTACTTTCATTTTGAACATATATAAGTTTATTTTAATGTATTTTATAATTTACTTTTTTGCATTCTTGTTGCAATTTGGTTTCTCCATGATGATTTTTTTTTTCTAAATTTTTTGGAATGCGGAAAATTGGTTCAGTTTTATTTCTTTTTGCTGTTTTACAATCTTCATTGTTATTATAACTAATACCACTTTTACGCTTGTTTATATTGTTCAAAAGTTCTTGTTGTTCTTGTTCATTTACATGTATATTTAAATTACTTTCCTTTTGGTCCGCTAATGGCACATTATCAGTCTTTACTTCTATGTTTTCAATATTTTGTCTAAAAAAATAAAAATATTAAATACAAAATATAAATCAAATATAGTAATTTAGATGAAAACATGAAAGTAAAACCATTCGATAATATCTTTTTATATATATATATATATATACATTGGCTAAATTTTATAAGAATTTTTATTCAAATTTGATATTTTTAAGTTAAAAACTATAGGAATAATGAAGTTAGTAGTTATCTCATAATAAATACTTACTTAAAACCAACTTCTTGGGCAATTAAACAACAAGCTTGTATTATTTTTTTAATAGTTTCATCCTGGATAACATTCTTATCTCCAGTAGGCGAATCACATTGATTGCACCTACTGTTGCTATTGTTAACACATGAAATGCACGAAAAGTGGCCGCATCTTAAAAATTGTTGCGGCTGATGCAAACTCTTTTTACTGAAAAAGAAAGTAAAAAGAAATAAAGAACAAAACTATTTTCTTACCACTTAGAGCAACTAAGAACATCTAAGAGTCCTTTTAGAGCTTTGCAAGTTGTAGCCCATTTGTTGTTCATTATAAGAGTTTTTTTGAAATGTTTTAATTGCATTTTAAGACATGATAGATGTTCTGAAGGTAAAATTGACAACAAATTTGATTTCGCGCGTGGTGTTTGTAAACACTGAGCCTGACAGTGACGGGCGATACTCGCGCTGTATTTTCCGATTTCCAAATTTTGAGGTTAGATTTTCGATGACGTAAGGAACTAGGAATTCGCCAAGGTTTATTCGTAGTCAATTTTAAACGACAAGATTTTTAATTTAAAAGAAAGAAGAAACTATTAGCTATATTATTTTGTAATATACTAATCTGTAATAAGCTTTGTAATGATAACAATACCTATACAGATATATTTTATAATTCTTTTTCTCCAAAATTAAAGTTTGTAACTGACATTTCAATGTCATTAAAACGTCATTTTTGTAAAGATAAACGAACAGACTACTTGTTGTAAGAGGTTAAGTTCTGTATTGTATGTTAAAAACACGTGCTGTGTGATCTTAGTATACAAAAAAGACTACGAATACTGTTTCGATTGAAATTAATAATTTTAGTGTGATTTACATTAAAATGAAAAAGAAGAAAGAATCTAATGAATCACCACCTGTACAAAATAAAATGGATAGTGCTAAAAAGCTATGTGAAATGTTTTCTGAAAAGAAAATAAAGGCTAACAAAAAATCTGGAGGATTTCAAGCCATGGGTTTGAGTTATCCAATTTTAAAAGGAATCTTAAAGCGTGGATACAAAGTACCTACGCCTATTCAGAGAAAGGTAATATCAGTAATCATAATATCACTATAATTATATTTATTTAAAATTTTCACTAACTATTGTTTATTATGTACAGACTATTCCATTAGCACTAGATGGAAGAGATGTTGTTGCTATGGCACGCACTGGAAGTGGTAAAACAGCTTGTTTCTTGATACCTCTATTTGAAAAGTTGAAAACTAGACAGGCCAAGTCAGGAGCACGAGCTTTAATTCTATCTCCGACTAGAGAATTAGCACTTCAAACTTTAAAGTTTATAAAAGAAATAGGCAGATTTACTGGATTGAAAGCATCTGTGATTCTGGGTGGAGATAGTATGGAAGATCAATTTTCTGCGATCCATGGAAATCCAGATATTCTTGTTGCTACTCCTGGTCGATTTCTTCACATTTGTGTTGAAATGGACCTGAATTTAAAAAGCGTTGAATTTGTAGTGTTTGATGAGGCTGATAGGTATGTTAAAATATTTTCTATGTTCATATTTAGTGATTATTATTTAATATTATTTAATTTAAAATTATAACAAAATGGTGTTTGTAATTTTAGGTTATTTGAAATGGGATTTGGTGAACAAATTAGTGAAATAACTAACAGACTTCCAGATCACAGGCAAACTCTTCTATTTTCTGCAACATTACCAAAAGTATTGGTAGAATTTGCAAAAGCTGGACTTACAAGTCCAGTTCTGTTACGTCTTGATGTGGAAAGTAAATTACCTGATCAATTAAAACTTTGTTTTATAACTTGTAGACCTGAAGAAAAATTAGCTGTATTAATGTGTTTGTTAAAAAATATTATAAAGGCTGATTCTCAGACTGTGATATTTGCTGCTACTATGCATCACGTTGAATATATTCATCAGGTACATTTCAATTATTCAAAGTGTAAAGAAACAATTTTATTTTATTTAAATTTTTTAATGGTTTTTACAGATTCTTGATAAAGCTGGAATTTTAAATACATTTATATATTCTAATTTGGATCCATCAGCACGTAAGATAAATGCTGCTAAATTTCAAAATGGAAAAGTCAATGTTCTTATTGTAACTGATGTTGCTGCAAGAGGAATTGATATACCACATTTGGATAATGTCATTAATTTTAATTTTCCTGCAAAGAGTAAATTATTTGTTCATAGAGTTGGTTAGTTACAATTTTAACTCTTTTTATTATTCATGATCTGTTAGTTTATTTACTATTATTATCTTTATATTCTATTTAAATAGGAAGATGTGCTCGTGCTGGAAGAAGTGGATTAGCATATAATATAATTTCTCCAGATGAGTATCCATATCTTTTAGATTTACACTTATTTCTTGGACGTTCCTTTCACACAGTTCCAATGTCTGAAACAGAAAGTGTTCCAGAAGAATCAGTAGGAAGAATGCCTCAGTCAATGATTGAAGAAGAACTTTCTGAGTTAATAACATGGCATGAAAATTATACCGACATTGTAGGTCAATTATTAATATATTTAAATTTTATAAAGCAAATATTAAATACCGTGAAAGATGTAGTTTCTGATCACTTAAGCAATATTCTTAATTCCATAATTTTTTCAGTACGATATATTCATTTCTAAATATATTATTTCATAATTTTGGAGAAGCCTATTTTGAATTAATAAACTTCTGGTTACGATTTAAACTAAAAAATGATCGGAAATTCTATCCTTCTCGCTACTATTACTAATATTGAATTCAATTTTTCATAAAAATTATTTTTCAGTTTAATATGCAAAATGTTTGTAACAATGCATATCAGCAATACGTTCGTTCTAGACCTCCAGCGTCGTCAGAGAGTATTAAACGAGTAAAAGAATTAAATATTTCTGTTTCTGGAATATTACCTGAATTTCGAGACACTAATAATGCAGCGGCCGATTTAATTTCAAAGATGAAAAATTATAGGCCACGTGGGGTAATTCCGACAAAATTTTTAACATAATAGAAAAATAAAATTTATATTTTTTAAGAAATAATTATGAATCTATTTTTCCAGACAATCTTTGAAATAGTCGCTAAACCCTCTTCAGTAGATTATAAAGTAATGAAAGAAAAGAGAGCCTTTCATAAAAATACTATTCTTAATCATCATAGAAAAGTAGAAGAAAGAGAAACTCGAAACCTAGCATGTAAAATTTTTTTTATACTTTTTTTTCAAAAAAGTCTAAATAAATATTAATTTTCAAATTCTATATATTTTTTAGATAAAGCTGAAAAATCAAATCTTCCATCAAGCAGTACAGATGAAATTAATGATGCATTTAGTGAAGTTATAACGCCAAAGAAAAGAAAAATGGATGATTTGTATAGAAACGAAAAAAGAAAAAAACAAAAAGTGCTTAAGGATGAAGAATTTTATATTCCTTATGTTGCAGCAGATAAACATACAGAAGAAGGGTAATTTAAGCTTTTGAATTTCCCATATTTATATGCTATGCCATCATAATAAATTTATCTTAATAATTTCAGATTGGCTGTAAACGATTTCGCAAAGGAAGCTGAAAGAGCGCATTTAGATTTAACAGCTGACAATGAAGATTCAAGGAGGCTTCAAACACAGTTGAAAAAGTGGGATCGAAAAAAGAAAAAAATGATAGGAGTTGAGGTAAGAAAAAAATTACTTTAAATTATTTGATCATTAATCAATATACAATATCGTTTTTTACGAAGATTAGTAAATTTCTGATTATTAACAAAAAGATAGTTACAAAATTAGAACTTTTTTGAAAAAACATAACTGTTTCAGTGAATTATTGGTTATAAAATAATTAGGTTTTTATAAATCTCAAATAGCATTTATAGGGGTGTTTATACAATCTTCATTATAGATATATTTATATCTACATGAAAAATTTGTTTTCTTGTCTTAGAATCCTAAAGCTGCAAAGATCCGGACAGAATCAGGTGTTTGGATTCCAGCAACATACAAAACTAAAAGATATTCACAGTGGAAAGAAAAGAATAAAGTTAATGCAAATCTTCCTGAAGATGACAACGACGAAGATGAAGATAACGAATATGCTGCTCAAGTGCAAAAACGTAAGTCTAATTGTTCAATAACTACTTCTTTTTTTTCAAACTGTAGATATCTGAGCTTACTAAAGTTCTATAACTATTGAATTTATAGAACATTAATTTCCTAAATAAATTTTTAACACGGTGAATTGATCAAAACAATCCTAAATATTTAAATATCATTTAAATATTTCCTATTGAATAAAGCGAAAATCGAAATTTCTTTAAAGATGCTAAAATTTTGCCTTGGCCGAAATAACGTCTTTTTTTAATATACCAAAGAAAAGACTCGTTTGAAAGACATAATGCGCGCAAATTATGTAAATAATCCCAGTAGGAGAAAAATGAAAGTACAGCGACAGAGATAATCTTGATTGCCTTGGTAGACGGCCGGCTAATTGGTTTATTCGGCTAATAAGGGTAGAGTTTATTTTTATCCTTACGCGTCCGTGGCACTAACTGCGAATTGGATTGAGTAAAGCACGATCCGCTTGTTAAGTGCAGGAAGAGAGTCATTGATCTATCAGTAGGTGTACATATCATCATCCGAATGCTTTTCTCCGCAATGCACCCATGCTCGAGATTCTTTAAAGTGCTGAATGCACGTTGTGTTATATATAGAAATTAATTTTCGCGATAATTGCTTTATTAATCGTCTAGGAAATATACGAATGTAGAAGTGATGGTAGCTGAATTGACGGCGATGAGCAAGATTTTATAGTTTGTAATTTATAAAGTCCATAAAATGTAGTGAACGCGAGGCTTCTTTAAATTAAACCGTTACTGTAATGGTTTATTTTACATTTTAATTAAAGAATTTTTTCATTAAGTTGAAGTCCAGAATTTGAGCAACTCCAAAAGAATTTTTCACAATATTTTTGAAAAATTAAAGAAAAGATTATAGTTTTTATTAAACTTTTTAAAATTGTTCAAATATTAATAATTCGATGCAATTAAACGTCCCAAACTTATTTTGACAATCATACAAGATTTTGTTAATGAAACAATATCTATTTTTAACTAACGACATTACGAGAACAAATTTTCAATTTTAACGTTTTTGAATTTAATTGTAAAACTTTTATTTTTTCAGTGCGAACATCAGCGAACACGCATTGGGCAAGGCATAATCAGAAGCTGAAGGAGAAACTGCAAGTCAAGAGCGAGCTCAAGAGGCCCGAACAAATTCTGAAGGCACGCGAGCTCATGGAAAAGAAAAGAGCGAGGAACGGACGTAAAAGAGGAGGCGGCAAAGGCAAAGGCCGCAAGAAAGGCCGGCGTTAGGGCACATAAGTGGCGTGCATTTACATTTAAGATTGTACGATATAAGCTGTATTACTGTTAAATAATTTTCGTTACGACGTCGATAATAAAAACGTAAGAAAGAGAAACGAAAGGCGAACATAAAACGCTAATTAAAGTCCTTCCTTTCTCCGCGGCCGATCCGGCGCTCACGTCCTGTTGGCGTCGAGCGCGCGCTCGAATTCGAACTTCTATTTCTTGTTTTTCCTCCGCGCCTCCGATCCGGGAGTACACTTTCTCACACGCGCGCAGCCTGCAGTTTCGCCGAGTCCTCAAGGCCGGCCTCCCGAGCGTCCAACTGCAAATTACGCAATAGCGGTAAAGCCTGCTCCTCCGTACGTTGCAGTAAATAGACGCGCGTGCTTAGCGCATCGTGGTACGAGTACATGCAAAAGTGCTTCTTCGCCTGGTGTATGCAGAGGGGAATCCCTGATTATGGAAAGAGAGAGAGAAACGAGGTTCGATCGAATGGATTCCTTTCTATTCTTCCTATTTTTTCCTTGTCGCGCGAGCCGCCTGGCAGGCGCAGTGCCATTATCGAATCGCAGTCTAATGGAAAATTTTTATTCCGCGAACGCGTTAGCCAGCCGATGGGTATCGCCGGCGCGGTTTGAATGCAAAACAGATATCGAGATTGAATTATTGCGAGGCAGGCCGGAAAAATAGCAGGTGACTTTGGATTTCAGATTCAAGGAATTTTCGTACTTTTGTTAAATTTATGGGCAAGTTGAAGGAAAATGTTGAGTATCTAAAAAATACGTGGAATTCGTGCGAGGATTAAATTTTTAATGGAATAAGGACTGAAATTGGAATTTTTGTTGTTGAAAATGTTTTTTTTTTTTTAATTTGTTCTCGAGTATTCGATTACGGGAAAATGCAAAACTATACAATGTATTGCGGCGCTTAAAGCACTTATCATATTGATCGAATCTCTGATAACCACTGTAGCTGGCGTGGAATTAAAAGAAAATCAATTTACATTAAATTTTCAGCGAAAACATGCTGTTGTATAAGCCTTCGAAATAGAGTATCGGGATTAGCTTTCATTCGTCGTAAAATTTATCAAAAATTCACGCCAGTTTTCAAATTATGAAAAATGTTCGAATAACATCTCATTTTACACTCAGCAACACTATCAATGACACTCCATTATTTCTACTCCTAAAAATTCAAGTGCAACACTGTTCTCCCGTTCAAAATAACAAGAAAATAAAACCGACCACTCCGCGCATTCCCATAAATTATCCATCGCAAACAACCGGCCGTAAAAAAAAAATGTCGTCAATGCCCGTTCATCCAATCCCCCGAATCGGCCCTTCCAGCCCCGACTCTCAACATTCACCACACCGCCTCTGCTTTCCATCCCGCGTCAGCGCGCACAAAAAGCTATAAACGGGCCGTTGCAGCCGCAGGGGGCTGTTTTGGCCGTCTCTCTAATCCCATCCGACCTGCGGGGTCCCTGGCTTAACGGTCCTCTAAACAGTCGCTTCTATACAAACGGCCGCCTCCTCGTGTTTCGCGGCGCATTCCTGCGCTGTTTACATATACATAGGAATTCCGTCGCAGGCCGCAAGTGCGCCTGCGCTTCTCACGGCGGAGAAAAAGGCCGGCTTTTGTTGTGCGAGACTTTTCCAGAGTCTCTGCGTGCGGCGAGTTCTCGCGAAGCTCCGGCGCTGATCGATCAGCGACTAATTGACTGATGCACTCTCCTGCGCGCGCTTGCATCCGCGCTGCTTATTATATATAGCCTCGGCTTTCAGAAGCCAGATGCGAGCGCGACACTAAAGAAGCCTCCGCTAATGCACTCGCGTGCTCGTCGGGCTGCTTTTTCGTCATTTTTTTTTTGTATAGCGTGCGGGGGACTGACTTTGCGGATTTGCGAGAGAAGTGTGGCTTTTACAATTGGGTCGGCTCTCGAGGATCGAGCGAGCTTGCAAGCACACGTTGGGCTTTCAGCGCGCGCTCGCAATTGCGTGGAAAGCTGCTTATGCTCGTTTGCGTGATGCAATTTCCGGGGGTGCGTTTGCGCGCAGAAAGAAAAAGGGAAGTTTGTTCGCGCTGGAATATGTGGAGCGCGGGTTTTATTTATGCCGCGTGGGAGCAGTGCACCTCTGGATTTCGCGTCACTTTGAGGGGATTAAATAGAAATTTATAACTCCTGTGAGGTGTATTAGCGGGACTGGGGGTTTTATCGTTTTAAAACGTTATGGTTAAGCTGTCTAAAGTATAAAGCTGCAGAACGCGAAAATTAACGTGGTTTCGGCAAAACGAATACCTACGTTTGAAACATTTATCCAACTTTGTGTAGGAAAGCGAGCCGAAAATACGTTTCGCTCAACTTTTAGCCGAAATTATTCCAAGAATGTTTTCACTTTGGAAATTTTATCAAGATGCACGGAACGAGCGCAGCCAGCGGTCAGAAAAAAGAAAAGATATAACCGCGTGCGCGGCGAAGTTTCGGCGCGTGAACCCTCGTTGCGCCAGTAGAGAGAAAATATTTTCATAAATTTTAATAGCTCTTACAAGAGCCTCATATTCAGGCATATGTATAGGTAACGCATATTTTTGCTCGCGCTTCTCGCAAGCGATTATAATTCAATTCGAAAACTTGGGCTTCGCGGGAATATAGGGAAAAAGTCGATCTTAGCGGGAATCGATAAAGCTTGGCATTTAGGCCTCAGCGGGTATGATATGAAAATAATCTTTCCAGGAAGCAGCCTTGATATCATTATCCTATTCATAGATGCATTATTAATCATCGTGGCCAGCTCCAGCCGCATTCCAAACTGCTTAAAGCTTGCTTTATGAGCGTCGCCTGTGCTGTATAAATGATACGGAACAATCGATGAAATTTCAAAAAGAACAAATACTTGGCGCGATTGTGAGGAGCGCGTTGGCCTCGAGAACGAAAACCTATACCGGTTTGCATTAAGCTTTTTACATTCTCCTTTTGAACGGCCTTGAAATATGTGATATACAGCAAAGACGCAACAACGTCAAAGTTTCCGAGATCTGAAGAGAATGTTAATTATTTATTATGCAGAATAAATAAACAAGGATTTAGAGTCCGAGTAAGAAAGTATTAAAAATATATACCTATGTATAAAATAAACAAGTTATAGGAAGAGATGTTGCTGAGTCAACGCATCGACTGTGATTGGCGGCTAAAGAGTAAAGTGGATGCTGCCAAGGGAAAGTGCAATAAAATAGGATCTTTCTCAGGTCGGAAATTTTGGCGGAATATAGGAGAACAGAGCCGAATAATAAACTTTATTTGGGCATGCTCAATAATTTGATACATTAAGGTATACATATACAAACTCTAGTAGAAAATTAACCAGAATCTGACCAGATAGGTATATCTATTTTAGTTATTATTTATTCAACTTTATTTAGTTTAGCATATCTGGCCAGATTCTAGTTAATTTTCTACCAGGAAAATTATACAAGAATTTAGCTTAAACTCAATCGAGAAAAAGATATGATACAACGTGAATCGTACAAAAAATGTCAAATTAATTGCAAACTCGGAGTCTCGTACGTGATTCCACATGCGGCATTTGTAATGAAATTTTAATTCACCTACTAACTCAAAAAAACTCCCGATCGATTTAGATTTTCCACGTGTGTTAAGCATACCTCAATGAAAAATCCACTCGAGTAATCATTTACGCGATTTATCTTCCCTTACGTCTTCCAGTCCATCGAGGGTCGCTCGCTAATCTCACACGTGTGTTTTTCTTCATTTGAGCCGGCTCGCATCTATTTCGGGACGATTCGCAGATTGAAAAAGCGCGCTTTTCTCTCCTTTCACCAGCTCTTTTTTTCTCCCCGACTTCGCGGAAAAGGCCGTTTGAAATTTCAAGCCGTAAATAAGCGCCGTGTTAATTTGCAAAGACGCGAAAGGCAATTTGGATTTGCAAGCGAGGAAACGAGGCTTTTCAGCTCTGCGGTGTATGCAAATAATTTCGAATTTAATGTGCTTACGCGACAGTCTCCGAGGAGACGAGCGCTGAAATTTGCAATTTTGTATAATAAGCGTTTGCCGCTTTTGTCCTGGAGTTGAAATTGAAGAAGAAAAAAGTTAGTTTTTAGGACTGTTTGAAGATACAGTGACATGCGTTGCTTTTTTTAAAATATATTTTAGCAGCACTCTGTGTTTGTATTATATTGAAATGTGTAGGTAATAAATTTTTAAGCAACGATCGTTAAACTTTATTTTTATTCACATTTTTTGCTTCATTGACTTTTAAGCTTCCTGAAGTTTCTAATGAAATATCAAAAGATTTATAAATGCACATATTTTTTATGAATAAAATATTCGTAGTTTACATTCAAATATAAAATTTATTCAAATTTTATATCACAAAGTTAAGCAAAGCAATAAAGAAAAAAAATACGAAAAAAGTGTAAAGCTGCGTTTCCGTTCACCCGGATCACAACGTTACCAGCTCCATTATCCCGTATTCAATAAAGAACATCGAAAATCCCCTTCCATCATCGACACTCTAAACTGCCATTACGCAAGCGCGCAAATCCGGAAGCTAAATAAATCACAATAGCCAAACGGCCAACGATATTATTATGAATCTCTCGAGCCGGCCGGCTGTAACGAGCGCGCTTATACCGTAAATCACCTCGATTTTTCCCCGTAACGCTGCACGCGCCGCCGAGAGATTAACAAATTTTTTTTTCCGCGCTCGAAAGCGCACGCAGCCTAAAACGCAATTTTCTCTCCGTATAGTCGAAAGCGCGCGCGCACCTGCCTGGGCCCTCGAGCATGAATAATAAATTGCGCGCGCAGGGACAGGTCATTATGGATTTGCATCGTGAATTTGAGAGCTATATTAGTGAAAT
>JAPYZA010007559.1:0-10026 GCA_030522685.1 Eupelmus azureus | reverse complement strand
AAACAATAATCTTTTCTATACATATTATAGTTTATTTTGATAAAATATCAAAATTATAAATTTTTACTTTAAGAACAGATAATCTTTTGAAGAGGGTGGTTTGGCGCGCGAAGTGCGCAGGGGGGTGGAGCCCCCTAGTATATATATAATAATAACTGTAAATATCTCTCTAAAACTCTTGGAGTAAAAAAAATTACTCTAAGATTGAACGATATTGTTCTTTTGTTGATTCTAATATTAAATATCTGGAATTTATTTATTTACATATATCATTAATACCATTAACATTAGAATGAAAAAATTATTGTGTTTTTGACAGTTCACATAGTAGTATGAAAGATACACACAGATAACCGCATTCACGTTAAAGGGTACACAAAGTTTTCGTAGAGTAGTGGATAAAGTAATAGCTTGATAATCAGAAAATTCGGGTTCAATTCCTAGTCAGATCAAAAAAATAAGACATACAAAATATTAATAAAATACTTTTTTTAAAATGTTTTATGTATATTTATACAGTGTATGTTGTAATTATGGCTTCATGAAATAAATTATTAATTTATAAGTAATTAAAAAAATGTGTGTACCCAAATGGTTCCCACATGGTTCCCACATGTATTCCTTCTGGTTCTCACATGTGTCCCGCAGCAAAATGTCACATGGGCCCATATGGGTCCCACATCGTTCCCACGAGGAACTACATGGTTCCCAAATAGGTCCCACATCTTTTTCATGTGGTTCCCACATAGGCTTTTTCAGCAGGAAATATATGAAAACAATTAAAATTATTAGTTATGAGATAAAATATTATTCTAATATTTCTTTCCAAACAATATTAGAAATTTCATTTTTATTTTCTAATTGATTCTGAATAAATATATTATTTTGATTTTTACATCTAGAAAGTGCGATATATAGTTGTCCATGCGTAAATAAATGTTTTCTAAGAAATATTCCTACGTTTACAAAACTTTGAGTTTGAGATTTATTAATACTTACAGCAAAAGCTAAAACAATAGAATAAAACTCTGTTTCCTTTATTTTCTCCTGTAATAATTTCTGCTTGCTAGCTTCTATATTATATTTGAATAGTTTTGTTATTTTGAACTTTGTTCCATTACATAAACCATTTACAATACTAAGATTTCGAATTAACATTATAATAGAATTAATTTTTAAATTAATTTCATGTAGAGGTAATCCTTCCCGTATATTATTTAACATTTCTATTGGATAATTTAGATGAATGTTATCATCTGTTAGGTCGACGCCTTCATAATTTACACTAAAGTATGTTATAGATTTATTATTAATAAGTTTTAATATTTAAAGGAGCCGCGGTGGCTCATGGGCAAGGGCTCGGCCTTCTGAACAGAAGGTCCCGGGTTCGAATCCTGGCGGGTACCTCTGACTTTTTTTTTCGCAAGAAAAAATTGTTTATGTGCCTCTACCGCGGATCTGGTGGTTCGGATTCCGTCTAAAACTGTAGGGCCAGTTGAGATGCGTATGCGTGTCATCGCTCAAATGAGTGTATGGGAGGCATACGCATCTCATCTATAGGGACATACAACACACTGACAATAGTAAACACACATACCCAAAGAACACGAGTATGAATAGCGGGACCGCTCACTCTGCTAGTAGACGCCTCTCGGTGTCGAAAACAGAGGCGCAGATCCTAGGACTACCGAAGGTGTGTGCAGAGCTCACTCTGTTAGTAAACACTGCGATGGTGTCGAAAAACAGAGGTACCTGGGGCCTCACGTAGGTGGAGCCCCTTGTACAGAGCAGCTTGCAAAAGTATCTCACTGTTCTCAGCATAGTTAATATACAGTTACAGCCGTATAAGCTCTTCAATGAGATGGGTAGGCTATCATATAAAAAAAAAGTTTTAATATTTTTTGTTCAAAATATTCAGTTCTTTTATGTAAAGTGTTACGGTTTTTATTATCCGGATTTTTATTATAAAAACATCATTGTAATTATGACTAGATTTAATAGTACTCAGCTTTACAAATTCAGCTACATTTTTATAATTATTACATACGACATAGAATATCCAAGTCTAAAAGTTATAAAGTGAAAAAATTTATGTTGTACTGATTTAAGCTTGACAATGAGCGATTGGTAATAGGTTGTCCAAATTTACGACCCATAGAGCAGAATTGGCAAAACTGGGATTTTGTTCAAATAAACGATCGTGCTGGCATTTCTAAAATCCCTGGAGGATCTTAATATAAAACCTAGCTGCCAGCAAACTCTATTTACGGTAGAATTCAAATGAGCATTAAAATCAAATGACGAATCATCTATATAATCCCTATAAATAAGTAAATTAGTCACTACAAATCTACCCTTCATAAAGCCATGTTGATTTTTAGCAATTAGATGAATCAATTTATCCATTAATTCAGACGTCAAAATACTATCTAGTAACTTAGCTAAAGAAGACATAAGAGAGATTGGTCTATAATATTTTATATCAGCTTTATCACCAGATTTAAAAATGGGTTTAACAAACGATTTTTTCCAGATTTGAGGCATGATTTTTGTTCTAATGGATTGATTGAATAATAAGTATAAAGGCTTTATGAGGGGATATCTGCACGACTTAACAAAATATGCAGGCAAGCCATCTGGACCAACTGAGGCATTATTTTTTAGGATTTTTATAGCAAGATCGATATCATTTTCTGAGATTTCAATTGGAATCACCTCATCATCATCCTAGGTTGTGAAGTTTATTGAGCCAGACTTGTCAGTGGGAGAGTTTGCATTCACACCATTCAAAAACATACTTTCAGGAATACTTCTAGATTTCGATAAGCTATTAGACATTTTATATTTTTTATAGAGTTATTTTCAACATTTTCAATATACTTTTTGTGGTCAGCCCTAGATAGCCGTATGCACATGCCTCGCAGTTTTTTGATTTTTTTATGATCGTCTAGAATGTCAAAATTGAGCCAAAGTTAGTGCATTTTTTTTTCTATAATACAATTGATTAAATCTTTGGAATACTAACTTGGATAATTGCTAGGATTAAATTTCTTAATAGGAATATATTTATAAACAATATTTCTAAGATTAGTGAAAAAAGAATCTACATTCGCAGTTATATCGCCAGTCAGAGAGTTACACCAGTCTATTCATGTAATTCAGAACATACTGAATCATAATCAATGCTTTTAAAGTCTAATGTTTCCAATAGAGGCTGGATATCATTATATAACATATTTTAAATCTTGAAAAATGCAGGATCATGGAGTGATTGAATTTGAATCAAGAAATCTGGTGATGGAATAGTCTTTATGCTGCTAGATTCAAGAGTTGAGAAGGGCAGATTCAGAGTATATCCTTTTGATGCATGAGTTGAATAGTGCTGATGAAGGTCCAAAAAGAGAAGACATTTACCAAAACATCCATACTATCCTTAATTAAACAGTCTTGACTCGAACAAGTTGCAGTGAGGGCTTCATCATAGTTCCAGGAAACTCCTGGTAGGTTATAATCACCAAGTAATACTACCTTATTCTGCTTATGAGATTCAAATATTTGTTCCACACAACAAGCATGTTCAGCGTAAATTTCTGGAGAAGACGTTGGAGAAATATAACATTCTCCGATAATAAGATTTCGATGTACAGCAGTGATTTCAACAAATAAATATTCCACACTAGAATCACTGATCCTAACAGTAGATGATTTTAAACTATGTTTAACTACTATTAAAACACCATCACCCACTGGAGCATTTACATAATCATGTCTGTTTCTCCTGAATATCTGGTAGTTATGAAAACCAAGCTTACTGGAATTTATGCCTGGGTGCAAGTATGTCTCCGTCAGAATAAAAATATCTGAATAAGGAGCCAACTGGTGAATCTTTGTTCTCAAATCTGTGAGTTTTGTTCTAACTCCGTGGACGTTCTGATAGAATAGAACATATTCTTTATATATAATTTTCTCTGTGCACAAGAATATTGTTGCTCCTTTTCTGTCTCTCCTGCACCTCAACAAAAATGTCTTTTATTTTACCAGCACTTGACTGCTGATGATTTTGAGAAGGAAAGAATGCAGAGTTACCAGAGGTCCGATGACCAGATTCAAAGGCAGCAAGTCTATCCTCATGTTCCGCCAATTTATCTCCATGATCATGAGTGGTTGTTTTTAACGTAGAGATGTCTTGGACCATAGAAGGCAGCTGCTTTTCTTTAAACATACGAAAGGATGCCACTCGATTAGTCAGAGATTAAATAGAGACCTTAATACTAGCAAACTCTATTCTCCAGCCACTAATTTCTTCTTTTAAGTAACTAATAGCCTCCAGTGCTGAAGGATTGTCACCGTTTTTTAAGTGTAAATTCTTTACACCTATAATGCAACATCGGTTTCGTTTTCTTTAGTTCCAACACTTTTACCAGATGCAGAGATACCAGCATAGTTTTTAGTATTAGAAGACAACTGCAAGCATAAGAGGCAGCAATTATATCACCTGCTTCGAAAACAGCTTCACAAACACCACAGCAGGACATTTTAAGTCAGAAGTTTTGAAAAAGTATTTACACCTCACTTTTAAAAACAGCAAGTCACTGATGAAAACAGGGCTTTTAAATCGAATCTAACCTCAAAAAATAGACTAATTTTCAAAACCAAGAAGGCGCGGGTTTAGAGACACTGAATATGTAATTTATTTAATTTTTGATAAATATGTGCTATTTGCATAATATAAGTAGTTTTCAACTATTAAGTAGCTACTATTATATTTTAATTTATCAATATCACGGGCTAAGAAAAAATGACTACTCGCTCAAAGCGTCGCATAACTACCCAATTTCCAATTAATCAAAATTTTTTTTTATAAAAATAAAATAATGTATTAATGTTTTATACAAAAAGCTTTTTCCAGAACCACCAAAAACATCTATGAAATAAAATTTATGTTTATTATTAATTATTTCTTCAAAAATATTTTTTTGGTCATTATTTAATTCAATGAACATTCCATCAAATATTTTTTACTAAAATGTATATATTCATTATTGAATTCATTGTCTTCTTCTATGTAATTTTTATTTGGTTCAGGTAAACCAAAATCTTTACATAACATATCTTCTGAAATTAAAATTTAATTACTTTGAAATAATGCTTTATTTTTTTTATCTACTGTAAAGTCTTCTACAAAAAAATTGTTATATTTTTGCCAAATTTTATATTGAATGTTTTTTTCTTAAAGTAATTTTAAATCGTGTAAAAGGGGCAACATCTTTTAAAGATTTACGCACTCATGAAAAATGTAACATAATACCTATAAAAATAAATTTATCTTTATTAGATTTATCAAAATTTTCATTATGTTTTTCAAAATTATTTATTATTTTTGATTCATTTGTTAAAACTTTTTCATTTAAGTTATCATATATTAACTTTCTTTTACGATTATACTTTTTATTGTAAATTTTATTTGTTTCTGAATTAATATTATTATTTTGAAAATCAATACTATAATAAAGTCCTAAATCATTTGGTCCAATAAATTGTTAATATAATTTAAAATTACTTAAGGCGACTTAGGAGATTAAGTAAGATATATTTCGTAGTTTACAAATTACGCTTTCAATAGATTAAATTTTTTTTAGATTTTTTAAGCTTCCACCATTCTTTGAAGACAGTAGAATCGCGGAAAATTTAAAAATCTAAAGATTTTTATAAACTGAAAACGTAATTTGTAAACTACGAAATGAAAACCTAACCTAATCTCCGAGGTTGCCTTAAAGAATTTCCAAATTAATGTACACTCGGCTACAGTTGATTCTTTCCGAATGTTTGCTAAGCGACCGTGAAAATAGCAACGATGCGAACATAGTCTATGACATAAGAAAGTCGTCATTTTCAGATAGATTTCCCATCCACCATCATGCTCTATGGTATCAACCTGTATGCTTGTAGTACTCTTGATATAAATGTAATTTATTCAAATTCGTATAATATTATATATAAATTTTTAAAATATTCATATAAAAAAAGAAAAAAAAAAATGAAAAATCAACATTAATAATGTTTGAAGAATTTTTTGTGAATGAATTTTTTTATTAATATAATTAAATTGAATATATTGAAAATATTGAAAGTTTACCTATAATTTAAGAGGTATTGCTTGATATTAAGGAGCACAATAGCCAGTGCGGCGTTGGCTCTGTGGTAGAGCACGAGCTTCTGGATCCATAGATCGTCGGATCGAATCCCGCGCCGCGTACTTTTATTTCCAATTTCTCCGAAATTCCTACTCCGTTACAACTGGCGCCCAATTAAATAACCTACGTATGTCGGAGAGCTGCGTTACTCTCTGTGTGGCTCCTTTGACGGAAGAGAGGAAAAGGGTGTTCCTCTCTTTCCGATTGGATTCCTTTTCGGTAGAGAATAAACAGTGTCGTGTTTCTCTCTCCGAAAAGATTTGTTTCGGACTTCGGTCCACGAGTTTCTTTCCTCCCGTCCCAATCTCCACATCACGGACTCCCAGGTGGAGGAGTTTTCCTTCCAAGTTTTCGGCCAAAGGAAACAGCACTGTCTGCCTCTGCAGTGTGCATACAGTAGAAGTGGCTCGTCACACTTGTAGGAACTTTAGTTGTAGTTCAAGCGACATGGTGTTCAAAGCGAACGGTTGGAGTTCGAGGTCTGATCTGCGGTCGAACATGGGATGATGGAAATGGATTCGCGCCTTCTAGAGTAGGTGTCGCTCCCTAGGAGTTAGGTCGCGCTTAGAGAGAGCGGTATGACGGAGAGCGAATTTCGGCGCAATTATAGGGCTTGATATTACCGGCCGGGTATCAGGAGTAGGCCCTTAAGGGGAAGCCGTATATCAACAAGGATGGTTACTTTATCCAAATTCGTACTTTGCAGTTTTTACCCTCATTAATTTATAAAATGACCTGAAATTGAGATTAATAATAGATAATATAGTAAAGAATGCGCCTCTGCTCTTCATTAGTTAAATAACTAATTTTTGAAAAATTAGATAAATTGTCAAATCTAAGAAAAGTTAGGTTATGAAATGTTTACACAGCCAATTTTGAAAATATAAATATTTTTGATTAAACATTGGACCAGGGGAACATTCTTGCCATCGCAAGGAAACTTTCAGTTTGAAGAAAATAAAAGTTTAAACAATAATAAACAGTAAAACTGCAAAGTACGACATGAAGTGTAGTCACACTGGCGGCATTGGCCATGGGCGTAAGATCCCAAAGAAAACATATTTTATAAGAATATACTGTCATAGAAAAACGAAGAGTAAAGATTGGATCTTTATGTATTCTTCAGGGTTATGTTACACCTACGGTACAAATGACAAAAACTTTACTTTGTTTACGAAATCTTACCATATTACATGAACTTTACTGTGTTTACAGAACCTTACGTAATTACAGATACATTATTTATAAAACCTTACTTCATCAGAAGAACGTCATTGAATTATTGTAATTTAATCGATTATTTATATATTTATATATTTATTATTAAATTTGATGAATTAATCAGAAGAATATTACTTTGTTTAGAAAAGCACAGAATTATAGTTACATTTCACTTTAAAACCTGGTCACGATAAAAATCGATACAATTTTCATCGAGTCAATGAAGTTGCTGCAGTTTTTGTGACACCTGCCGACGGTGATATTCCTGAATCGTATGTTACTATTCGTAATAAAAATATGCAATCACTTAAAATAACGAGTTCGATGGATCCTAAGGTTGAACCAATGATTTATCCATTATTTTATTCCTATAAAACACTTGGTTGGCATAAAAATATTATGAAAAGAAATTATTGCACTACAAAGGACGTGGAATTAAATAATTGTAATAATAATGGCGAGTATAAAGAGAGTAATCGTCGAGTAACGAGATGTGCGTATATTAAATATAGAATGGCTATTAGATCTGATGAGTTCAATGCTTTTTATTAGGTTGTAAATTATTTCTACGTAACATTATTATTTATACGTAACAACCAAAAACAATTGCGTATTGATTCTTATCAAGGTTTATCGGATCATTTAAATAATAGCGCACTAGAAACAAATTGTCAAGTAGGTAAAATGGTTGTGTTACTATCAACATTTTCAGGTTCACCCAGATACACGATGCAAAATTATCAAGATTCTATGGCCATTGTTCGAAGTAAAGGAAAACCTGATTTATTTATCAATATGACATGTAATCTCAATTGGCGTGAAATCAAAGATAATTTATTACCAGGTCAACAAACATAGGATAGACCTGATCTTTGTGCGCGAGTTTTTCATTTAAAGAAAAATGTTGTTGAATTTCAGAAACGTGGTTTACCCCATGCTCATATATTAGTTACTTTAACAAATGGTCATAAATTAACAACCCTTGAAGATATTGAAACTGATCCAGAATTATATAATATCGTATTACAGAATATGATACATGGTCCATGTAAAGAAAGATGTTTAATAGATGGTAAATGTTCCAAGCATTATCCAAAAGAATATCAAGAAGAAACAGTTATATCTTCCGATTCATATCCTTATTACCGTTGAAGAAATAATGGAAAAATTATTTCACGTCTCGGCGTAGACATAGATAATTCATAAGTAGTGCCATACTCTCCTGAATTATTACGTATTTTTAATTGTCATATGAATGTAGAAGTTGTATGCAGTATTACATCAGTGAACTATTTATATATATAATTTATAATATGTTTATAAAGGTCATGATGCTGCTAATATCATATTTGAAAAAAAGATAATGGAAGAGATTATTCATCATGATGAAGTTAGTAGTTATTTAGAAACTCGCTATGTTAGTCCAGTGAAAGCGTGTTATCGTATATTACCTAAACCATTACATGTCAAAAGTCATGTGTGACGGTAAGGATCTGTTGCCGGACGCTAGAGGGAGCCAACATTCGTTAGGATGGGTTTTGGTATCAAACGGTTGGTACCCCTGGCTCTTGGGTGACCTGCAATCAGAAAATCAAAATGCGCTCTTAGTTACAGCGGTTTACGGTATTGCACGGTGCGTCGCATACGCACTCACATTATAAGGTCAGACTATGGTCGCATTGTGATCGGACCTTAACACAATCACCCGTGCTCAGGAGATTGCGCAACGTCAGTTGGCAGTCTTGTGCTAACCCTTTGGCTCACGTGCTCATGGACCAAAGGTGTAGTTAGGTTGGTGTGTAGGTGTATCCTCGGTGCTGTGTCTCGGGAACACGGAACAGTCTCAAAATAACTTTTTTCCTCTTTGTCTTCGAATCTAGCCGTTATTTTGAAGGGTTTTACGTTATCTTTAAACTTTTTAACGTTATTTTTAAACTTTTTAACGTTATTTTTCGATACTTTTACGTTATTTTCTTCGATTCGACGTTGTTTTCTTGATATTTTTTTATAATTTATGAATTATCCCCCTTTATCTCCGAAACGAGTCGTTATGTTGAGGGGTTTTACGTTATTTTTCCAGTTTTTTACGTTATTTTTCGACTTTTTAACGTTATTTTTCGACTTTTTTAACGTCGTCTTCTGGATATTTTGTGATATTTGTGCTTAATTTTTCAAATACCCCACTTTATCTTCGTGAAATAGCCGTTATTTTGTAGGGTTTCAGTTATTTTTGTATTTATTTATATTATTTTTGAAATTTTTGCGTTATTTTCCTGAAGTTAACGCCGGTTTCATTATTTTAGACGATATTTGTGCATAATTTATGAAAGATCCCCTTTTATCTCCGAAAACAGCCATTATTTTGAAGGGTTGTCCGTGATTTTTACGTTACTTTCTACGATTTAACGTCGTTGTCATGGTATTTTGTGGTATTTATGCTTAATTTATCAAATATTTCTCTTTATTCCCAAAATAGCCGTTATTTTAGAGAATTTTACGTTATTTTTTCACTTTTTTAACTTTCTTTTCGATTTTTCAAGTTTTTTTCTTTCATGTTTTTTTTTCATATTAACGATGGGTGGTTTGCGCGCGAAGTGCGCAGAGGGGCGAA
>JAPYZA010007558.1:0-11629 GCA_030522685.1 Eupelmus azureus | reverse complement strand
CCATCTCCATTCAGGAATTCCAGAAGACTCCTGTAATTTTTAGGAATTTATTTAGAAAAAATACATCTTAAAAAAGGACCTATAATTTAAAACATTAATATATATATATATATATATATATATATATGTATATATATACACAAAATTGGGATGTGAATAAAGTACCATATGCAACACAGAAGTAAAGACGATTATTCCCTCGGGTGACTACAGCAAACCCACCCGCGGGAATAATCTGCGACTTTACTCCCTTATTGCATAATGTACTATTATGGTTTGTGGGTTTATGGCTTATGGGTTTAGGGCTTATGGTTTTAGGATAAATGGCTTTATGGGATTAGAGTATAGAGTTTTAGTATTTTTGGATTTAATTATTTTTATTTATGGGTTTAAGATTTATGAGTTAATTATAAACCTTAACCTTAAGAGAAATCATAAAGATGTATGTTGTTAGTTGCTAGTTTTTCTATTGGTGTTCGTGATTTCGCTTAGACATGTTTAATGTGATTGTTTTATGATCTATAATTAAATTTTAGGAGTACCATGTTGTAGCAGGACCTCTGACAAAAAAAGTTTTATCTAAATCTATGGAATATTGTGTTGGCGGCGAACTTTTTTCCAAAAAAATACATTTGGACAGCATGAAACTTGTTGTGATATTAATAAAAAATTGAAATTCCTAGTTTATTGAAAAAAGTTGACAAAACCATAATAATAATGTACTATTAATAATAATATATTTTAATAATTACTATATTTTTATTTACTCATAGTTTAAAAAACCAGTATTTTGAGTTCATGATCGAATTCCATAAAAATCCGAAAAAGCTGTATTAATTTCATCTAGATAAAATATATTATATTCAATACGGCAACTGCTATAAAAGAAGCGTGGAAAATCAAAGTAGATTTTTTATATTCTCTTATTATATGAATTTTGAGATATTGTTATATTAGCATATATAATGTAACGAGGATAATGGCGCGCCACTGCCTCGCGCGCTCGTGCACGAGACTCCCTCGAAGTGGCTACGTTAGCCGCACCTGTTATGGCTACAGCATTCGATGCCGGTGGCCCCGTACACAACAGGTGGATGTGATCCACCTGGAAATCAAACCGAAGGGCCTTCCCCACTAGTTCAGTGTATGTATTGAGCAGCCTAACTGCTCGATACCCGTGGAGGCGGCGGTAATCGGCGATTTGGGACGGTCTCGTACAGGAATCAGGTCCAAAGGTTTTTTCGTAAATTAATGTGACGTATTTATTTACGAAGACAAAACGTTTATTGAAAAAATGAACAAAAAGAAAAGAATGAAAATCGAATAAGTAATTGAAATAATCTCTGGAAAAATAACGATTGTGCGCTCGCGCAACAATTGATTATGCGCGTTGAAAATTATCAACCCTCGGCTCTTACATGTGCCGAGGCGAGCTCGTGCTCTCTCTCTCTCTCTCTCTCTCTCTCTCTCTCTTCTGCGCCACGTACGCTAACTCTCTCTTTCTTGCTCTCTTTTGGCTACGGCGCGTACCTATGGTCGCTACGCGGCGTAGCAGCGATCGTTTCCGCGCGGCCGTAACATCACGGCCTCTACCACGCGCACACACACACACTATAGCGCGCGCCTCTCGCTAATGTAGCGAGAGGGGAAATTTAGCCTCCACTTGCAAGTGGAAGACGCATCGAACGCTGCACTCGCGTTCAGCTGAGTGGACGGCCGCAAACCCGTGTTCACGTGCACTCACCTGATGTATTATTGCTAGCCTGCAGGCCTACCTTTCGCCGCTATTCAAAATGGCGTCGCGCGCACGCCTTTGTCGCCGTCGACCGTTGCCGCTAGCTGCTGCTCCAGAGAGGACAGGTAGACGCCTTGGAGTCTGGCTGGTCTTCGCACGCAGTGGTGGACGTTGGCGGCGGAATGCACTCGCGAGCACAAAGTACTTAAGTGCTGAATTCGCGCGAGAATTGCCACAAAGAGGAATCGGGAGTCGCGTAACACGTGTTGTGCCCAGTAGGCAGATCGACACTGGCCTCTTGGCTCTCTTCAGCTGACGCCGATAGGACCCTCGCACTTTTGGCACGTAGGTCGGTGTTTGCTTTCTCTCTCTTAGCGTGCGAGGATTCTCAGGTCGATGCTCTCTTTTACACACGGCCCGTATGAAGCGTGCTCTCGTTACAATAGTATTATGTAAAATAATTAAGGACTATTAATTTACCCTTAAGTTTTATACAAAGTTTGCGTAAATGTTACACATTTAAGAAATTATAGCTATTAATAATAAATAATAATAATAATAACTTTAATAATGAAAAAATATTACGTTTTAAATCTTTAGGGTACCTCCGTAGAGTTTAGCATTGTAAACATTACTTTCTAGTTAAATAAATACTACATACTAAATACTAAATCAAATTCCATTGTTTATGTATTGTATAAGTTGTTGTAAAATGATGTACACATAGTTACACAATAATTGTAGTTACATATGATAAATATAGTTTGACTAATTTACTATTTCCTAAAAAAATGAGTAAAATAAAAATAAAAAAAGTAAAATAAAACAAGCTTCCCAATCAACGTATAAAACTTTGCTTATTTCATATTTAAATTAAAAAAATAAAATTCTTTCTATACATTCATTCTAAAAAGAATGAAATAATTAAAATTAATTAATTATGAAGAAAAACGATTTCCATGTTGATTTTTAAAAATAGCTTGAATAAAAACACAAGTTGATTTTATTCTAATTTTATTAAAACTATTTTAAACATAAAAAGAAATATAATAATTTGATACCCTAAAATAAAATACATTTTCATCGAGTGCAATCGTGCATTATTTTTCGTAATTCATTACGATGATTTTTTAAAACATCATCTTATTTTTTAAAACAAATCTACTTTATTTACTCCTCAGAAGTTTTACAGATTTTGTCTTCGTATTTAAAAGGTTATTCACGATGGAGCGAACACGTGGATTGCGTTTGGAAGCGTGAAGCGTAATTATTGCCGTACGTTCGCAAAGGCATCGCGGGCAAACGGCACTCAACATATATATTTCGGTATATATATGTTGGATGCTATCCGGCGCCGTGTTGAAATGTTTTTTTCTCAGCGCTGAGTGTACGCGGCCCAGAAGGGAGAGAGAGAGAGAGAGATCACGAGCTTGCCTCGGCACATGTAAGTGCCGAGGTTCGCCGAGGGATTTTGTTTGAGAAGTAGGAAAAATTGATCGTCATTGAATCCAAGGTGTTGTGTTTTTCATTTATTTTATTCCATTACTGTCAGTTTACGTTCGGGGGGGGTTTCAGGACTGTTGTCGTAGGAACTAAAACTAAAAACACATATTTGGGTCCGTAATGAACCTTACATTATATTAATATTAACTTTTATCTATGAATTTATTTGACCAGATACAAAATGCTTTAACATCTTAATATATGACTAGTAAATAAATAGTGGCTTTATATTTATATATAACAATTTTCTAATATTTTTTTATTACTAAGTTTGTTTCGACCATCAAATTGAAGTTCGATCAATGAGATTTAACAATACAATGTTAAATCTAATAATATACATAATAGATCATCAATTGCTTATTATTTTAGGAAAAAATACAAAGGTATAAAACTAAGTAGTTCTCTTCAGTGTTTATACATACGATATAAGCCTACCTTGAAAAAGGTATAATATTTGCAAGCATTCTTTGCGATTATTAATAATTTGCCGAACTTTAAATTATTATTCTATTTATAGTAAATATTCCTCTTCAGTTTACATACATACGTTATAAGCTTACCTTTAAAAAGGTATAATATTTGCATGTATGTTTTGCGATTATTATTAATTTGCTGAACTTTTAATTGTTATCCTATTGTAAGTAAAATTGCAGGCAGGTTTGTAGGTGCAAATAAAGAACACAACACTTCACACTTAACAATGATAATTCTAATTTATTATACTAAATAACTTTAAAAAGTAGATAACAATTACAAGATAAAGCTGATATAAATGTTACAAGAAAATGTGTGGATGTATCACATGTAAGTTAAACGTGCGCCTGCGTGCGCGACTCGTCAACAACCCAGTTGGAACTGAGGCATTTGAAATTTCAGTAGCGCGATGTGTCGTGCGTCGAGTGAATGTGTACATATGAGTATGCGTGTGATAATGAGTGAGAGTGTTTATGTATGTACACATATGTTAGGAAAAATCATCTATTCGTGAACATTCCGTCCGCCTTCGCCAGTATCTGGCGAACAATCCTCACCCCTCTCAGGCAGGGGACTTATCTTTGTAATCGGCCGAATCAGTGTTGAAAAGCGGTTCTAATCTTGACGACCCGAGGCAGTCTATCAGATCCCAGTGTATTTAATACGCGTCCCTAAGGCCACTTGTACGTAGGCAAGGGCTCCATGTGCACAAGACATAGGTCTCTTACTTTTATTGGTGGATTCTTGACACGCCACTTAGGGCGTTGATGAAGACTGTGCAGGTACGCGCTGGACCATCTATCCCAAAAGTGTTGGTGCATGCGTTGGTTAAGCTGCCATCTATCGAGACGAGAATTAGGCAATTTCAAGAGTGATTGTTCAGGTACAGCAAGCAGTGCAGTGCCGATCAAAAAGTATCCTGGAGTAAGAGCGGAGAAATCAGAAGGGTCATCTGAGAGAGGCATGAGTAGACGCGAATTTAAACAGGCTACAATTTGAACAATTAGTGTAATCATCTCTTCGAACGTAAGAAGAGGTTCGCCAATGACACTTTTCAAGTGATACTTGACGCTCTTAACTGCTGCCTCCCAAATTCCGCCGAAATGAGGTGCAGCTGGTAGATTGAAGCGCCACTCAGTGCCATCATCAACCAATAATCGAGCAAGTTGATCGCTCTGTGCTGAAGTTTGAGCAAATAAGACACGAAGCTCTTTATCTGCTCCTACAAAGTTGTTGGCGCAGTCACTGGTTCTTACCACAGTTACTGGTTCTTGCCGCAGTTACTGGTTCTTCTCTTGAAGCACAACGACCATGCCTTGATACAAACCGTTGCTACAAACCGTTACAAATGCTCGTAACTGTTGAACTCGCTTATAAGGCAAGTCTCCCATAAGCTGAGTTGAAGGAGATGCTCGCAGTTTTCAACATTTAAGGCAGTTGAAAACGAAAGTTTTAACAAGTTGATGACCTCGTACAATCCAAAACCGTTGTCGAATGTAGTTGAGGGTCAGCTGAGTTCCTCCGTGTAAGATCCTTTCATGTGCATCTCTCAATAAGACTTGAATCAGGTGTGATTCACGAGGCAGATTCATTGGATGGTTCTAAACTAGATGTAGCAGAGAGTGCCTTAAACGTCCTCCAACACGAAGAATTTTATTCGAATTCAAAAACGGATTTAGATTAAATGTCGAACTTGTTGTTGAACAAGCAACAGAATTGTTGTTTCTTAAGGCCTGAATTTCTAAGGGAAAATATAATAATTGAATGCTTTTAATCAAGCGGTGCAGAGCAGCATCAAGTTGAACAGAAGATAGCGGTTGAACAGGCAAAAGTTGAATTGACTTTGGTTTCTTTTTCTTCAGTATTTGGTTGAAAAAATATAATCACCAAGCAGTACTTTTAAGAAATGTATTTAAAGAACGGTATGTTACCAACAATTCTGGTTCAACTGGTGCTTGATCATTTCGAGTGTGAGCAGCTAGACAACTAGTGCTTCTTTTTTCTGGGCAGTCTACATCTTGCATTGAGTCGAAAGGTTCGAAAGATGATGTTAAAAATCTAGGTCCATCAAAACCACAGCAAAGATGTAGAGAGTTCTGCCGGTGTAATGCCTCTTGAAGCTAAATCAGCGGTATTTTTTTTGCCTGACACATGGTGCCAAGCAGCTTGAGGTACAGTAGTTTGAATCTCAGAGACTCAACTAGCCACGTAAGTTTTCCAAACTGTCGGATGTTACCGCAACCATACGAGAGTGATCGTTGAATCCGACCACAAATGAGAGTTAATAGTTTACATTGAAGCTGTATCTTGAACACGTTTGGTGAGTCGTACAAGAACGAGAGTACCACAACGAGAGCACCACAAAGCTCCTAGCGAGGCAAGGAGACTTGTTTGAGAGGTGCTTCCTTTGTCTTTGAAGTAATCAGAATGCAGTTGGCCTCACCTGCTGTATTTATTCTACGCAGATAAAGACATGCTACGTAAGCACGCTCTGAAGCATTTGAGAATCCTTGTATTTCTCTAATGCAGACGTGTGAGGAATAACCAATCCAGCGTGGAATAGAAACTAGATGTAAATCTTCCAATTGAATGGTGATTGTTCTCCATCTTTCTTCGAGATGCAGAGGCAACGGGTCATTCCAAGTTAGTCCGGAGTGCCAGAGTAACTGCATGAAGATTTTATATGTTACAGTAACTGGAGTGATCCAACAAAGCGGATCGCATAACTGGGAGATTAATGATAGAGCACTGCGTTTGGTTGCAGTGGCCTTTGCGCTGAATTCAATATCAAAATTGAAGGAAAATCTATCAGAAATTGGCTGCCAAGAAACTCTCAAATTACAGAAGGGACTAGCTTCATCCTGAGTTAGCTATACTTTTGAATCTGCTGGAGCTCTATCTGAAGGAGGTATAACCTCGAGAACGAGAAGCTTTTGGCTTTCAAGCTGATGAAAAAGATTCGTATCGCAAATGCATGGAAAACTTGACCTTGTAGGTAGGGAATGGCTAGAAGAAGTTGTAGAGTCTGTAAAAATCCAACCCAAACTAGTATAGTGTGCAATAAGATTTCCATCAGAGCTATGACGTAAACCTTCTTGAATAATGCGAGGATAGATGTCAACTCCTAGAATCAGTTCAATTTCGGCTCCAGAACTAAAATCAGGATCAGCAAGGCATAGATGCTCCGCAAAGGTCAAATTTGACGTTAAAAGTTGCGCTGTTGGTAAATATTTCGTTAATTTTGGTAACGTAAAAACCTGAATATTCCACTGTTGATCGCCATTGAATCGTGAAGTGATCGTAATGTTAGCTGCAGACCTGACAGTATGACTCGAAGCAGCGCCGACGCTAAGGATAGGCAAAGATTGAACGTCGAGGTAGCCTCAGTCGTTGTGCGAAATTCTCCGAAAGGAAAGAAGCTTCCGAACATGTATCAATGAGAGCTCGCACTGTCGCTTGACGTTGATTATCCGAATGAATCTTCAGCTGAGCCGTAGCAAGCAAGAATTCTACCACGTATGGTTTGTTGCCTTGGTAGTGTGAGCATTCACATTATGTGTGAATCCCCTTTGATGTGTCGCCGATGACTCCACAGCTGATTTCCCCGAAACTGCCAGTAGTTGAGCGGGAGGCATTGAGGTAGACTCTCTATGCAACAGCGTGTGGTGTCCCCGCTTACACGTACTGTAGTTGAAAGGAGATCGGCATGTACTCACTGGATGCGTCCACAGACAGTTGAAGCAAAGATGTTTTTTTGAAACGAATTTATGCCGATTATCGATTGAATATGATTTAACGTTATCACATTGACTCAAAGAATGTTCATTTTGACACAACAGACAAATCATTTTTGGTTTTGTCACATTGTGTGCAGTTATTTTTGTAGGACTTGATAATTTGTTTGACGGACAAGACTTTTTGTTGAAGACAGACGAAGACGACTTTGTAGGCTCAGCTCTCTCCAATCCCTGAATCCGACTTTTTAGAAAAGTGTCAAGCTCCTACCATGTAATTGGTTCATCAGAGTCGCCGAGAGAAAATTCCCAGTCCCGCTTTGTAGTTGTGCCCAGTCGCTGCACCGTCATCCGAACGAGTAAGTCATCGATTTGATCAACTGCACGCTTGAGAATTTCGAGATACTCTATGGCTTCATTGGTCCCTTCACGAAGTTGTTTCAAGGCAACAGGAGACTCCGATGTCAAAGATGGAAGCTGAAACAAAATGTCAAGACATGGGCGAATTAATGTACGTTTGCTGTCATAATAAGACGTAAGAGTTTTCCAAGCCCGCTTGTAATTGTCTGCTGTGATAGGAATTTTCTGGATGATATTCATTGCATCGCCTTGCACACTCGATTTTAAATAATGAAGTTTGTAGAGGGATGACAAATCCGTATCCGAATCAACGAGCGAAATGAAGTAATACTTGAAAGAAGGCCAGTCGGTGTATTTACCATCGAAATTAGGCAGGTTGATAGGAGGTAAATGTTTCTTAAATCGCGCAGGTTAACTTTGAACACGAGACGCTGCTAGCACAGTGGATTCAAGGGCATCAATGCAATCCAGAAGTTTGCCTTTTTGTAATAAGAATACTTCTTCCATGCTCTCATACTATGCCTCAGAACAATAAGGCATTTGATCATGCTTTACCTCCTTTTTAGAAAGGATGTCTTGATGTCTATTTGTGATTTTGTCCCATTTCGCTTCTAAAGGGTACCCCCCATTAAGGTAGGCAAAATTACCCCAATCGCGAAATTAAAATTTTTGTCTAAAACTAGTTTATATACGCAGAAAAAAGAGATTTTAAGCTACGAGTTGCCCCCCCCCCCCCACCATAACTAATCCTAACCTCAAAAAACATGTTTTTTTTAAATAATTTTTTTGGGCGTCATATTACGTACAAAAAAATCTAAAAAAAATTGAGCATATTCTGCATAAAAATTCAAATAAACTACAATTTTTTCCAAAATTTTCAACTTACAAAAACTAACCTAAAAGAAATAAAATAATCTTAAAATCGCTCTAAAACTTCATAGATAAAAGGTGCCGCCTCAGAATTTTGTGGAAAGTTGAAAATTCGTGTTCTCAACATGTCTGAATTTTTTCAGATTTTTTCGAGAGGTGCGCCACCCCTTAAAGTTCAAAAAACCGCTTTTTTAGCTATTTTTTACCATTTTTGGTTTTTTTCTTCTTACCAGATATAGTTACGATAAAACTAATGCCGTCATCGGATTCTACGCAAAAAGTACATAAAAACATGTAGAATACTTTGTTCTAATATTTTTAGGTTCTTTTAAATTTTCTAATATTTGTTAGAATATTAAAACGAAAATTTTTCTCTCTGGCTGCTATGAGCATGTATCGGGACAACTCACTTATCCTCTGAGATTTATGAATAGTTACCAAAGAACAACAGTATCAAATATTCGACGTTTTTTATATGTTTTTTTGGCGTAGAATATGCTAATGTAGATATTTTTTCTATAACTGTCTACAGAAAAATGAATTTCTATAACTGGCGGAAAGAGAACAGACCTATCAAGTAGTTCTAGTGTAATTCGTATATACATATCTATTCGGTATCGCCTGTTCCATTTCCGTCATATATCATGAGTTCTGTAAATGCCAGACGACAACATTTTTAAAAATGATAGGTATTACTTGGTATGTGTCTCTAACGGCCATTCCACATTATGCGCCAAGCGCCGAGAATCGGGTGCCAGGCGCCAGGCGAAAAAAAATTTGTTATCCGAAATCTACCGAGTTCGCGATCTATGTCAAAGAAATTACATTTCAGCCATAGATTACGAAATCAGTGGATGTCGGACAACATTTATCACTTGACGCCTGGCACCCAACTTTCAGAGCTCGGCGCCTAATGTGGAATGGCCTTAAGAAGACAGTCCCTACGATATAGCTCCTCTGCTATTTATTATTCTCAATTGTCAATTTTCATTAAGGCCCTATGCACTTAAGGGGGATAGCCTGAGTTCAAATCACTGGAAATGAATAAAACATTTATTACTATTTAAAAAAGTATATCATAGCTTTTATTAATATCAATTTTTTGTACTTACTATTGCGATGTGGTGAAACAACATCGCCTCGAGATTCCGAGAAATGCGCGCCGCACCGAGAACGAACGCGATGAGCGTCACTGCGGCGGAGAGTAGTGGCGCGCCGACACTAAGCCTGACTCGCAAGCAGTATTGCTGGAGTGTTGTGGGACTTGGTGAGAGTCGGTGGCGCCACCACACAGTGGGGACTTGCGCGAGCTGCGAGAGCCGCGCAGTCAGTAGGGCCAGAGCCACCGAGAGGAATAACTGAGATAGAGCATCCGAGTACGAGAAGAGTAGAGCCTGAGCCGCGAGACCGAGAAGACGTGAGAATTCAGAGTCGAGCACCCAGGAGTAATAGAGAGAGACAACGGAGACCGAGACCGAGACAAATACCCCCAGGAAGTCAAGGACGACCAACGAGCGAAACGCACGAAAAGAGGCTCTGCTGAATCGCGGTCATGAGTGAGAACGAGCGGCGAGAGGCGAGCTGAGCGGGAGCGCAAGCGAGACGCCAATGAGAGGACGCCCGAGAGCTGTGAGCAGCCACGAGCGGACGTCGAGACCGAGGCCGACGCAGCGTGCCAGCAGCGGTGCCAAGGGAGGAGGAAAGGTAAAGGAGTCGAGTAGATATTAATTCGAGGGTGTTGTGTGTGTGAGCGAGAGAAAGAGAGTTCATTGAGTGAGTGTGAACGCGTCGCGATCGGGAGTGCCGAGATAAACGTGCGCGCGAATCGTAGTGGCGTCGAGGGTGTCAGAGAGAGAGAGTGAGAGTGAATGAGCGCGAGAGTGCACTGAGACAACGGGTAGTGGCGTCATTGCTCCCACAAGGGAGAAAACTTAGTGGCGTAAAGGAGACAGGAGGAGATCGCGCGGTGTGAGATTGACGCAAACGCGAGGCCTCAATCCCGAGGAGGCCGCTCCCGGGAGAACCGCGCCCGGAGACGAAATTCATGCAACCGAGAGTAAGGCCGAGAAGGAGACAAAACGTAGCGGGGTCACCTGGCGCCCATAAGAAATTCGGCGACCTCGCGAGAAATAAAACTGACGGGACTTTTGCAGACGCCGGCTCGGGACGCGGACGAGAATGCGAAACCAGCGTCGCACTATATACATATTACAGATCATTTTTGCACATTTAAGTGATCTATATTGTCCTCTAGTCTCTCTCTAAGTCTCTAATACCGCTCTAACACCGCTCACCGTTAGAAACCTTGAATTTTGACTATTTTACCCACTTACCCCGGGTTTTCTAGCCAACCAGCCCATAAATTTATACCAAGTTGGGCTTAAAATACTCTTGTAGAGTACCACTACAGAATCAATGGATTACTTTTTCGAAAAAACTTGACAAATAATTATTAGAGAACAGAATATTGTAAAGGAACAGGAAATATCAACTAAATATATCTGACCAAATATTAATTAATTGAATCGCGATGTATGTTTTTGGAAAATCGATAAAAGTGCTTTGCAAATATAGAGCAGTACAAACATAAATTAAAATCTTGATAAATAAAAAATTTTTTTAAGATTGCTACGTTAAATACTAAAACACAGCATATAAGGTACGGGCGCCCCGATCGCTTCGTCTACTTGCCATCAGAGCGCGGCCGCTCACTTTAATATATTAATGTTAAGTGACAAAAAGCAGTGAGAGTTATTCTCTTTTAGCCACTTAACTGCGCACAAAAAAGCGCAAAGCGATAAGCGGCTTCTCAAGTTGCTTCGTCGCTAGACGAAACAGCCTGGGATGCTTTCTTCGCGCATAGCTGCACGTGTGCTTGAGTGCCCTTGCACTCAAGTCTAACTATAGCTAGGCGCGAAGAAAGGAGCCGAAGCTTAACGAAGTTAAGCGA